>JAILYF010000394.1:0-16087 GCA_025491095.1 Brachionus asplanchnoidis | reverse complement strand
GGACTTATTGACCGTCCTAAGTACTTCTTGACCGTCCCAAAGACTTCTTGACCATCCTAAGGACTTCTGACGGTCCTGAGGACTTCTTGACCGTACTAAGGACTTCTTGACCATCTTAAGGACTTCTTGACCTTCCTAAGGCTTCTAAACCGTCCTTATGACTTCTTGACCGTCCTTAAGGACTTATTGACCGTCCCAAGGAGTTCTTGACCGTCCTAAGGACTTCTTGACCGTCCTGAGGACTTCTTGACCGTCCTTAGGACTTCTTGACCCTCTAAAGGACTTTTTGACCGTCCTAAGGACTTCTTGACCGTCCCAATGACTTTTTGACCGTCCCAAGGACTTCTTGACCGTCCTAAATACTTCTTGACCGTCCTGAGGACTTCTTGACCGTCCTAAGGACTTCTTGACCGTCCTAAGGACTTCTTGACCGTTCTAAGGACTTCTTGACCGTCCTAAAGACTTCTTGACCGTCCTAAAGACTTCTTTACCGTCTTTAAGGACTTATTGACCGTCCTAAGTACTTCTTGACCGTCCAAAAGACTTCTTGACCATCCTAAGGACTTCTTGATCGTCCTTAGTACTTCTTGACCGTCCTAAGGACTTCTTGACCGTCCTAAGGACATCTTGACCGTCCTAAAGACTTCTTGACCGTCCTTAAGGACTTATTGACCGTCCTTAGGACTTCTTGACCGTCCCAAGGACTTCTTGACCGTCCTGGGGACTTCTTGACCGTCCTAAGGACTTCTTGACCGTCCTAAGGACTTCTTGACCGTCCTAAGGACTTCTCGACCGTCCCAATGACTTTTTGACCGTCCTGAGGACTTCTTGACCGTCCTAAGGACTTCTTGACCGTCCTAAGGACTTCTTGACCGTTCTAAGGACTTCTGTGACCGTCCTAAAGACTTCTTGACCGTCCTAAAGACTTCTTACCGTCTTTAAGGACTTATTGACCGTCCTAAGTACTTCTTGACCGTCCCAAAGACTTCTTGACCATCCTAAGGACTTCTGACCGTCCTGAGGACTTCTTGACCGTACTAAGGACTTCTTGACCATCTTAAGGACTTCTTGACCTTCCTAAGGACTTCTAAACCGTCCTTATGACTTCTTGACCGTCCTTAAGGACTTATTGACCGTCTCAAGGAGTTCTTGACCGTCCTAAGGACTTCTTGACCGTCCTTAAGACTTCTTGACCGTCATTTAGGACTTATTGACCCTGTAAAGGACTTCTTGATCGTCCTTAGTACTTCTTGACCGTCCTAAGGACTTCTTGACCGTCCTAAGGACATCTTGACCGTCCTAAAGACTTCTTGACCGTCCTTAAGGACTTATTGACCGTCCTTAGGACTTCTTGACCGTCCCAAGGACTTCTTGACCGTCCTGGGGACTTCTTGACCGTCCTTAGGACTTCTTGACCCTCTAAAGGACTTTTTGACCGTCCTAAGGACTTTTTGAACGTCCCAATGACTTTTTGACCGTCCCAAGGACTTCTTGACCGTCCTAAATACTTCTTGACAGTCCTGAGGACTTCTTGACCGTCCTAAGGACTTCTTGACCGTCCTAAGGACTTCTTGACCGTCCTAAAGACTTCTTGACCGTCCTAAAGACTTCTTTACCGTCTTTAAGGACTTATTGACCGTCCTAAGTTCTTCTTGACCGTCCCAAAGACTTCTTGACCATCCTAAGGACTTCTTGACCTTCATTAGGACTTCTTGACCGTCCTTAAGACTTCTTGACCTTCCTAAAGGACTTATTGACCGTGATAAGGACTTCTTGACCGGCCTAAGGACTTCTTGACCTTCCTAAAGACTTCCTGACCCTCCAAATTGCTTCTTGACCGTCCTTAGGACTTCTTGACCGTCCTAAGGACTTCTTGACCGTCCTAAGTACTTCTTGACCCTCCTTAAGGACTTATTGACCGTCCTTAGGACTTCTTGAACGTCCCAAGGACTTCTTGACCGTCCTGAGGACTTCTTGATCGTCCTTAATACTTCTTGACCGTCCTAAGGACTTCTTGACCGTCCTAAAGACTTATTGACCGTCCTTAAGGAATTATTGACCGTCCTTAGGACTTCTTGACCGTCGTAAGGACTTCTTGACCGTCCTGAGGACTTCTTGACCGTCGTAAGGACTTCTTGACCTTCCTAAAGACTTCTTTGCCGTTTTAAGGACTTCTTGACCATCCTAAGGACTTCTTGACCGTCCTAAGGACTTCTTGACCGTCATAAGGACTTCTTGACCGTCCTTAGGATTCTTGACCGTCCCAATGACTTTTTGACCGTCCTAAGAACTTCTTGACCGTCCTGAGGACTTCTTGACCGTCCTGAGGACTTCTTGACCGTCGTAAGAACTTCTTGACCGTCCTGAGGACTTCTTGACCGTCGTAAGGACTTCTTGACCTTCCTAAAGACTTTTTGCCGTTTTAAGGACTTCTTGACCATCCTAAGGACTTCTTGACCGTCCTAAGGACTTCTTGACCGTCATAAGGACTTCTTGACCGTCCTTAGGATTCTTGACCGTCCCAATGACTTTTTGACCGTCCTAAGAACTTCTTGACCGTCCTGAGGACTTCTTGACCGTACTAAGGACTTCTTGACCATCTTAAGGACTTCTTGACCTTCCTAAGGACTTCTAAACCGTCCTTATGACTTCTTGTCCGTCCTTAAGGACTTATTGACCGTCTCAAGGAGTTCTTGACCGTCCTAAGGACTTCTTGACCGTCCTTAAGACTTCTTGACCGTCCTAAAGACTTCTTGACCGTCCTAAAGACTTCTTTACCGTCTTTAAGGACTTATTGACCGTCCTAAGTACTTCTTGACCGTCCCAAAGACTTCTTGACAATCCTAAGGACTTCTTGACCGTCCTGAGGACTTCTTGACCTTACTAAGGACTTCTTGACCATCTTAAGGACTTCTTGACCTTCCTAAGGACTTCTAAACCGTCCTTATGACTTCTTGACCGTCCTTAAGGACTTATTGACCGTCTCAAGGAGTTCTTGACCGTCCTAAGGACTTCTTGACCGTCCTTAAGACTTCTTGACCGTCATTTAGGACTTATTGACCCTGTAAAGGACTTCTTGATCGTCCTTAGTACTTCTTGACCTTCCTAAGGACTTCTTGACCGTCCTAAGGACATCTTGACCGTCCTAAAGACTTCTTGACCGTCCTTAAGGACTTATTGACCGTCCTTAGGACTTCTTGACCGTCCCAAGGACTTCTTGACCGTCCTGGGGACTTCTTGACCGTCCTTAGGACTTCTTGACCCTCTAAAGGACTTTTTGACCGTCCTAAGGACTTCCTGACCGTCCCAATGACTTTTTGACCGTCCCAAGGACTTCTTGACCGTCCTAAATACTTCTTGACCGTCCTGAGGACTTCTTGACCGTCCTAAGGACTTCTTGACCGTCCTTAAGACTTCTTGACCGTCATTTAGGACTTATTGACCCTGTAAAGGACTTCTTGATCGTCCTTAGTACTTCTTGACCGTCCTAAGGACTTCTTGACCGTCCTAAGGACTTCTTGACCCTCTAAAGGACTTCTTGACCATCCTAAGGACTTCTTGACCGTCCTAAGGACTTCTTGACCGTCAAAAGGACTTCTTGACCGTCCTTAGGATTCTTGACCGTCCCAATGACTTCTTGACCGTCCTGAGGACTTCTTGACCGTACTAAGGACTTCTTGACCATCTTAAGGACTTCTTGACCTTCCTAAGGACTTCTAAACCGTCCTTATGACTTCTTGACCGTCCTTAAGGACTTATTGACCGTCTCAAGGAGTTCTTGACCGTCCTAAGGACTTCTTGACCGTCCTTAGGACTTCTTGACCGTCATTTAGGACTTATTGACCCTGTAAAGGACTTCTTGATCGTCCTTAGTACTTCTTGACCGTCCTAAGGACTTCTTGACCGTCCTAAGGACATCTTGACCGTCCTAAAGACTTCTTGACCGTCCTTAAGGACTTATTGACCGTCCTTAGGACTTCTTGACCGTCCCAAGGACTTCTTGACCGTCCTGGGGACTTCTTGACCGTCCTTAGGACTTCTTGACCCTCTAAAGGACTTTTTGACCGTCCTAAGGACTTCTTGACCGTCCCAATGACTTTTTGACCGTCCCAAGGACTTCTTGACCGTCCTAAATACTTCTTGACCGTCCTGAGGACTTCTTGACCGTCCTAAGGACTTCTTGACCGTCCTAAGGACTTCTTGACCGTTCTAAGGACTTCTTGACCGTCCTAAAGACTTCTTGACCGTCCTAAAGACTTCTTTACCGTCTTTAAGGACTTATTGACCGTCCTAAGTACTTCTTGACCGTCCCAAAGACTTCTTGACCATCCTAAGGACTTCTTGATCGTCCTTAGTACTTCTTGACCGTCCTAAGGACTTCTTGACCGTCCTAAGGACATCTTGACCGTCCTAAAGACTTCTTGACCGTCCTTAAGGACTTATTGACCGTCCTTAGGACTTCTTGACCGTCCCAAGGACTTCTTGACGGTCCTGGGGACTTCTTGACCGTCCTGAGGACTTCTTGACCGTCCTAAGGACTTCTTGACCGTCCTAAGGACTTCTTGACCGTCCCAATGACTTTTTGACCGTCCTGAGGACTTCTTGACCGTCCTAAGGACTTCTTGACCGTCCTAAGGACTTCTTGACCGTTCTAAGGACTTCTTGACCGTCCTAAAGACTTCTTGACCGTCCTAAAGACTTCTTACCGTCTTTAAGGACTTATTGACCGTCCTAAGTACTTCTTGACCGTCCCAAAGACTTCTTGACCATCCTAAGGACTTCTTGACGGTCCTGAGGACTTCTTGACCGTACTAAGGACTTCTTGACCATCTTAAGGACTTCTTGACCTTCCTAAGGACTTCTAAACCGTCCTTATGACTTCTTGACCGTCCTTAAGGACTTATTGACCGTCTCAAGGAGTTCTTGACCGTCCTAAGGACTTCTTGACCGTCCTGGGGACTTCTTGACCGTCCTTAGGACTTCTTGACCCTCTAAAGGACTTTTTGACCGTCCTAAGGACTTCTTGACCGTCCCAATGACTTTTTGACCGTCCCAAGGACTTCTTGACCGTCCTAAATACTTCTTGACCGTCCTGAGGACTTCTTGACCGTCCTAAGGACTTCTTGACCGTCCTAAGGACTTCTTGACCGTTCTAAGGACTTCTTGACCGTCCTAAAGACTTCTTGACCGTCCTAAAGACTTCTTTACCGTCTTTAAGGACTTATTGACCGTCCTAAGTACTTCTTGACCGTCCAAAAGACTTCTTGACCATCCTAAGGACTTCTTGATCGTCCTTAGTACTTCTTGACCGTCCTAAGGACTTCTTGACCGTCCTAAGGACATCTTGACCGTCCTAAAGACTTCTTGACCGTCCTTAAGGACTTATTGACCGTCCTTAGGACTTCTTGACCGTCCCAAGGACTTCTTGACCGTCCTGGGGACTTCTTGACCGTCCTAAGGACTTCTTGACCGTCCTAAGGACTTCTTGACCGTCCTAAGGACTTCTCGACCGTCCCAATGACTTTTTGACCGTCCTGAGGACTTCTTGACCGTCCTAAGGACTTCTTGACCGTCCTAAGGACTTCTTGACCGTTCTAAGGACTTCTTGACCGTCCTAAAGACTTCTTGACCGTCCTAAAGACTTCTTTACCGTCTTTAAGGACTTATTGACCGTCCTAAGTACTTCTTGACCGTCCCAAAGACTTCTTGACCATCCTAAGGACTTCTTGACCGTCCTGAGGACTTCTTGACCGTACTAAGGACTTCTTGACCATCTTAAGGACTTCTTGACCTTCCTAAGGACTTCTAAACCGTTCTTATGACTTCTTGACCGTCCTTAAGGACTTATTGACCGTCTCAAGGAGTTCTTGACCGTCCTAAGGACTTCTTGACCGTCCTTAAGACTTCTTGACCGTCATTTAGGACTTATTGACCCTGTAAAGGACTTCTTGATCGTCCTTAGTACTTCTTGACCGTCCTAAGGACTTCTTGACCGTCCTAAGGACATCTTGACCGTCCTAAAGACTTCTTGACCGTCCTTAAGGACTTATTGACCGTCCTTAGGACTTCTTGACCGTCCCAAGGACTTCTTGACCGTCCTGGGGACTTCTTGACCGTCCTTAGGACTTCTTGACCCTCTAAAGGACTTTTGACCGTCCTAAGGACTTTTTGAACGTCCCAATGACTTTTTGACCGTCCCAAGGACTTCTTGACCGTCCTAAATACTTCTTGACAGTCCTGAGGACTTCTTGACCGTCCTAAGGACTTCTTGACCGTCCTAAGGACTTCTTGACCGTCCTAAAGACTTCTTGACCGTCCTAAAGACTTCTTTACCGTCTTTAAGGACTTATTGACCGTCCTAAGTTCTTCTTGACCGTCCCAAAGACTTCTTGACCATCCTAAGGACTTCTTGACCTTCATTAGGACTTCTTGACCGTCCTTAAGACTTCTTGACCTTCCTAAAGGACTTATTGACCGTGATAAGGACTTCTTGACCGGCCTAAGGACTTCTTGACCTTCCTAAAGACTTCCTGACCCTCCAAATTGCTTCTTGACCGTCCTTAGGACTTCTTGACCGTCCTAAGGACTTCTTGACCGTCCTAAGTACTTCTTGACCCTCCTTAAGGACTTATTGACCGTCCTTAGGACTTCTTGAACGTCCCAAGGACTTCTTGACCGTCCTGAGGACTTCTTGATCGTCCTTAATACTTCTTGACCGTCCTAAGGACTTCTTGACCGTCCTAAAGACTTATTGACCGTCCTTAAGGAATTATTGACCGTCCTTAGGACTTCTTGACCGTCGTAAGGACTTGTTGACCGTCGTAAGGACTTCTTGACCTTCCTAAAGACTTCTTTGCCGTTTTAAGGACTTCTTGACCATCCTAAGGACTTCTTGACCGTCCTAAGGACTTCTTGACCGTCATAAGGACTTCTTGACCGTCCTTAGGATTCTTGACCGTCCCAATGACTTTTTGACCGTCCTAAGAACTTCTTGACCGTCCTGAGGACTTCTTGACCGTCGTAAGGACTTCTTGACCGTCCTGAGGACTTCTTGACCGTCGTAAGGACTTCTTGACCTTCCTAAAGACTTTTTTGCCGTTTTAAGGACTTCTTGACCATCCTAAGGACTTCTTGACCGTCCTAAGGACTTCTTGACCGTCATAAGGACTTCTTGACCGTCCTTAGGATTCTTGACCGTCCCAATGACTTTTTGACCGTCCTAAGAACTTCTTGACCGTCCTGAGGACTTCTTGACCGTACTAAGGACTTCTTGACCATCTTAAGGACTTCTTGACCTTCCTAAGGACTTCTAAACCGTCCTTATGACTTCTTGTCCGTCCTTAAGGACTTATTGACCGTCTCAAGGAGTTCTTGACCGTCCTAAGGACTTCTTGACCGTCCTTAAGACTTCTTGACCGTCCTAAAGACTTCTTGACCGTCCTAAAGACTTCTTTACCGTCTTTAAGGACTTATTGACCGTCCTAAGTACTTCTTGACCGTCCCAAAGACTTCTTGACAATCCTAAGGACTTCTTGACCGTCCTGAGGACTTCTTGACCTTACTAAGGACTTCTTGACCATCTTAAGGACTTCTTGACCTTCCTAAGGACTTCTAAACCGTCCTTATGACTTCTTGACCGTCCTTAAGGACTTATTGACCGTCTCAAGGAGTTCTTGACCGTCCTAAGGACTTCTTGACCGTCCTTAAGACTTCTTGACCGTCATTTAGGACTTATTGACCCTGTAAAGGACTTCTTGATCGTCCTTAGTACTTCTTGACCTTCCTAAGGACTTCTTGACCGTCCTAAGGACATCTTGACCGTCCTAAAGACTTCTTGACCGTCCTTAAGGACTTATTGACCGTCCTTAGGACTTCTTGACCGTCCCAAGGACTTCTTGACCGTCCTGGGGACTTCTTGACCGTCCTTAGGACTTCTTGACCCTCTAAAGGACTTTTTGACCGTCCTAAGGACTTCCTGACCGTCCCAATGACTTTTTGACCGTCCCAAGGACTTCTTGACCGTCCTAAATACTTCTTGACCGTCCTGAGGACTTCTTGACCGTCCTAAGGACTTCTTGACCGTCCTTAAGACTTCTTGACCGTCATTTAGGACTTATTGACCCTGTAAAGGACTTCTTGATCGTCCTTAGTACTTCTTGACCGTCCTAAGGACTTCTTGACCGTCCTAAGGACTTCTTGACCCTCTAAAGGACTTCTTGACCATCCTAAGGACTTCTTGACCGTCCTAAGGACTTCTTGACCGTCAAAAGGACTTCTTGACCGTCCTTAGGATTCTTGACCGTCCCAATGACTTCTTGACCGTCCTGAGGACTTCTTGACCGTACTAAGGACTTCTTGACCATCTTAAGGACTTCTTGACCTTCCTAAGGACTTCTAAACCGTCCTTATGACTTCTTGACCGTCCGTAAGGACTTATTGACCGTCTCAAGGAGTTCTTGACCGTCCTAAGGACTTCTTGACCGTCCTTAGGACTTCTTGACCGTCATTTAGGACTTATTGACCCTGTAAAGGACTTCTTGATCGTCCTTAGTACTTCTTGACCGTCCTAAGGACTTCTTGACCGTCCTAAGGACATCTTGACCGTCCTAAAGACTTCTTGACCGTCCTTAAGGACTTATTGACCGTCCTTAGGACTTCTTGACCGTCCCAAGGACTTCTTGACCGTCCTGGGGACTTCTTGACCGTCCTTAGGACTTCTTGACCCTCTAAAGGACTTTTTGACCGTCCTAAGGACTTCTTGACCGTCCCAATGACTTTTTGACCGTCCCAAGGACTTCTTGACCGTCCTAAATACTTCTTGACCGTCCTGAGGACTTCTTGACCGTCCTAAGGACTTCTTGACCGTCCTAAGGACTTCTTGACCGTTCTAAGGACTTCTTGACCCTCTAAAGGACTTTTTGACCGTCCTAAGGACTTCCTGACCGTCCCAATGACTTTTTGACCGTCCCAAGGACTTCTTGACCGTCCTAAATACTTCTTGACCGTCCTGAGGACTTCTTGACCGTCCTAAATACTTCTTGACCGTCCTAAGGACTTCCTGACCGTCCCAATGACTTTTTGACCGTCCCAAGGACTTCTTGACCGTCCTAAATACTTCTTGACCGTCCTGAGGACTTCTTGACCGTCCTAAGGACTTCTTGACCGTCCTAAGGACTTCTTGACCGTTCTAAGGACTTCTTGACCGTCCTAAAGACTTCTTGACCGTCCTAAAGACTTCTTTACCGTCTTTAAGGACTTATTGACCGTCCTAAGTACTTCTTGACCGTCCCAAAGACTTCTTGACCATCCTAAGGATTTCTTGATCGTCCTTAGTACTTCTTGACCGTCCTAAGGACTTCTTGACCGTCCTAAGGACATCTTGACCGTCCTAAAGACTTCTTGACCGTCCTTAAGGACTTATTGACCGTCCTTAGGACTTCTTGACCGTCCCAAGGACTTCTTGACCGTCCTGGGGACTTCTTGACCGTCCTTAGGACTTCTTGACCCTCTAAAGGACTTTTTGACCGTCCTAAGGACTTCTTGACCGTCCCAATGACTTTTTGACCGTCCTGAGGACTTCTTGACCGTCCCAAAGACTTCTTGACCATCCTAAGGACTTCTTGACCGTCCTGAGGACTTCTTGACCGTACTAAGGACTTCTTGACCATCTTAAGGACTTCTTGACCTTCCTAAGGACTTCTAAACCGTCCTTATGACTTCTTGACCGTCCTTAAGGACTTATTGACCGTCTCAAGGAGTTCTTGACCGTCCTAAGGATTTCTTGACCGTCCTTAAGACTTCTTGACCGTCATTTAGGACTTATTGACCCTGTAAAGGACTTCTTGATCGTCCTTAGTACTTCTTGACCGTCCTAAGGACTTCTTGACCGTCCTAAGGACATCTTGACCGTCCTAAAAACTTCTTGACCGTCCTTAAGGACTTATTGACCGTCCTTAGGACTTCTTGACCGTCCCAAGGACTTCTTGACCGTCCTGGGGACTTATTGACCGTCCTTAGGACTTCTTGACCCTCTAAAGGACTTTTTGACCGTCCTAAGGACTTTTTGAACGTCCCAATGACTTTTAGACCGTCCCAAGGACTTCTTGACCGTCCTAAATACTTCTTGACAGTCCTGAGGACTTCCTGACCGTCCTAAGGACTTCTTGACCGTCCTAAGGACTTCTTGACCGTTCTAAGGACTTCTTGACCGTCCTAAAGACTTCTTGACCGTCCTAAAGACTTCTTTACCGTCTTTAAGGACTTATTGACCGTCCTAAGTTCTTCTTGACCGTCCCAAAGACTTCTTGACCATCCTAAGGACTTCTTGACCTTCATTAGGACTTCTTGACCGTCCTTAAGACTTCTTGACCTTCCTAAAGGACTTATTGACCGTTATAAGGACTTCTTGACCGGCCTAAGGACTTCTTGACCTTCCTAAAGACTTCCTGACCCTCCAAATTGCTTCTTGACCGTCCTTAGGACTTCTTGACCGTCCTAAGGACTTCTTGACCGTCCTAAGTACTTTTTGACCCTCCTTAAGGACTTATTGACCGTCCTTAGGACTTCTTGAACGTCCAAGGACTTCTTGACCGTCCTGAGGACTTCTTGATCGTCCTTAATTCTTCTTGACCGTCCTAAGGACTTCTTGACCGTCCTAAAGACTTCTTGACCGTCCTTAAGGAATTATTGACCGTCCTTAGGACTTCTTGACCGTCGTAAGGACTTCTTGACCGTCCTGAGGACTTCTTGACCGTCGTAAGGACTTCTTGACCTTCCTAAAGTCTTTTTTGCCGTTTTAAAGGACTTCTTGACCATCCTAAGGACTTCTTGACCGTCCTAAGGACTTCTCGACCGTCATAAGGACTTCTTGACCGTCCTTAGGATTCTTGACCGTCCCAATGACTTTTTGACCGTCCTAAGAACTTCTTGACCGTCCTGAGGACTTCTTGACCGTCGTAAGGACTTCTTGACCGTCCTGAGGACTTCTTGACCGTCGTAAGGACTTCTTGACCTTCCTAAAGACTTCTTTGCCGTTTTAAGGACTTCTTGACCATCCTAAGGACTTCTTGACCGTCCTAAGGACTTCTTGACCGTCCTTAGGATTCTTGACCGTCCCAATGACTTTTTGACCGTCCTAAGAACTTCTTGACCGTCCTGAGGACTTCTTGACCGTACTAAGGACTTCTTGACCATCTTAAGGACTTCTTGACCTTCCTAAGGACTTCTAAACCGTCCTTATGACTTCTTGACCGTCCTTAAGGACTTTTTGACCGTCTCAAGGAGTTCTTGACCGTCCTAAGGACTTCTTGACCGTCCTTAAGACTTCTTGACCGTCCTTAAGGACTTATTGACCGTCCTTAGGACTTCTTGACCGTCCCAAGGACTTCTTGACCGTCCTGGGGACTTCTTGACCGTCATAAGGACTTCTTGACCGTCCTTAGGATTCTTGACCGTCCCAATGACTTTTTGACCGTCCTAAGAACTTCTTGACCGTCCTGAGGACTTCTTGACCGTACTAAGGACTTCTTGACCATCTTAAGGACTTCTTGACCTTCCTAAGGACTTCTAAACCGTCCTTATGACTTCTTGACCGTCCTTAAGGACTTTTTGACCGTCTCAAGGAGTTCTTGACCGTCCTAAGGACTTCTTGACCGTCCTTAAGACTTCTTGACCGTCCTTAAGGACTTATTGACCGTCCTTAGGACTTCTTGACCGTCCCAAGGACTTCTTGACCGTCCTAAGGACTTCTTGACCGTCCTAAAGACTTCTTGACCGTCCTAAGGACTTCTTGACCGTCCCAAAGACTTATTGGCCGTCCTAAGGACTTCTTGAACCTCCAAAGGACTTCTTGACCGTCCTAAGGACTTCTTCACCCTCCAAAGGACTTTTTAAACCGTCCTAAGGACTTCTTGACCGTCCTAAGGACTTTTTGACCGTCCTAAGGACTTCTTGACCGTCCTAAGGACTTCTTGACCGTCCCAATGACTTCTTGACCGTCCCAAAGACTTCTTGACCGTCCTAAGGACTTCTTGACCTTCCTGAGAGCTTCTTGACCTTCCTGAGGACTTCTTGACCGTCCTTAGGACTTCTTTACCGTCCCAAGGACTTCTTGACCGTCCTAAGGACTTCTTTACCGTCCTAAGGACTTCTTGACCGTCCCAATGACTTCTTGACCGTCCCAAGGACTTCTTGACCGTCCTAAGGACTTCTTGACCGTCCTAGGGATTTCTTGACCGCCCTAAGGACTACTTGACCGTCCTAAGGACTTCTTGACCGTCCTAAGGACTTCTTGACCGTCCTTAAGGACTTATTGACCCTCCTAAGGACTTCTTTACCATCCCAAAGACTTCTTGACCGTCCTAAGGACTTCTTGATCTTCCTGAGGACTTCTTGACCGCCCTAAGGACTACTTGACCGTCCTAAGGACTTCTTGACCGTCCTAAGGACTTCTTGACCGTCCTTAGGACTTCTTGACCGTCCTAAGGACTTCTTGACCGTCCTAAGGACTTCTTGACCGTCCCAAGGACTTCCTTGACCGTCCTAAGGACTCTTGACCGTCCAAAGGACTTCTTGACCTTCCTGAGGACTTCTTGACCGTCCTAAGGACTTCTTGACCGTCCTAAGGACTTCTTGACCGTCCTAAGGACTTCTTGACCGTCCTAAGGACTTCTTGACCGTCCTAAGGACTTCTTGACCGTCCTAAGGACTTCTTGACCGTCCCTAAGGACTTCTCGACCGTCATAAGGACTTCTTGACCGTCCTTAGGATTCTTGACCGTCCCAATGACTTTTTGACCGTCCTAAGAACTTCTTGACCGTCCTGAGGACTTCTTGACCGTCGTAAGGACTTCTTGACCGTCCTGAGGACTTCTTGACCGTCGTAAGGACTTCTTGACCTTCCTAAAGACTTCTTTGCCGTTTTAAAGGACTTCTTGACCATCCTAAGGACTTCTTGACCGTCCTAAGGACTTCTTGACCGTCCTTAGGATTCTTGACCGTCCCAATGACTTTTGACCGTCCTAAGAACTTCTTGACCGTCCTGAGGACTTCTTGACCGTACTAAGGACTTCTTGACCATCTTAAGGACTTCTTGACCTTCCTTAGGACTTCTAAACCGTCCTTATGACTTCTTGACCGTCCTTAAGGACTTTTTGACCGTCTCAAGGAGTTCTTGACCGTCCTAAGGACTTCTTGACCGTCCTTAAGACTTCTTGACCGTCCTTAAGGACTTATTGACCGTCCTTAGGACTTCTTGACCGTCCCAAGGACTTCTTGACCGTCCTGGGGACTTCTTGACCGTCATAAGGACTTCTTGACCGTCCTTAGGATTCTTGACCGTCCCAATGACTTTTTGACCGTCCTAAGAACTTCTTGACCGTCCTGAGGACTTCTTGACCGTACTAAGGACTTCTTGACCATCTTAAGGACTTCTTGACCTTCCTAAGGACTTCTAAAACCGTCCTTATGACTTCTTGACCGTCCTTAAGGACTTTTTGACCGTCTCAAGGAGTTCTTGACCGTCCTAAGGACTTCTTGACCGTCCTTAAGACTTCTTGACCGTCCTTAAGGACTTATTGACCGTCCTTAGGACTTCTTGACCGTCCCAAGGACTTCTTGACCGTCCTAAGGACTTCTTGACCGTCCTAAAGACTTCTTGACCGTCCTAAGGACTTCTTGACCGTCCCAAAGACTTCTTGGCCGTCCTAAGGACTTCTTGAACCTCCAAAGGACTTCTTGACCGTCCTAAGGACTTCTTGACCAACCTTAGGACTTCTTCACCCTCCAAAGGACTTTTTAAACCGTCCTAAGGACTTCTTGACCGTCCTAAGGACTTTTTGACCGTCCTAAGGACTTCTTGACCGTCCTAAGGACTTCTTGACCGTCCCAATGACTTCTTGACCGTCCCAAAGACTTCTTGACCGTCCTAAGGACTTCTTGACCTTCCTGAGGACTTCTTGACCTTCCTGAGGACTTCTTGACCGTCCTAAGGACTTCTTGACCGTCCCAAGGACTCTTGACCGTCCTAAGGACTTCTTTACCGTCCTAAGAACTTTTGACCGTCCCCAATGACTTCTTGACCGTCCCAAGGACTTCTTGACCGTCCTAAGGACTTCTTGACCGTCCTAGGGATTTCTTGACCGCCCTAAGGACTACTTGACCGTCCTAAGGACTTCTTGACCGTCCTAAGGACTTCTTGACCGTCCTTAAGGACTTATTGACCCTCCTAAGGACTTCTTTACCATCCCAAAGACTTCTTGACCGTCCTAAGGACTTCTTGATCTTCCTGAGGACTTCTTGACCGCCCTAAGGACTACTTGACCGTCCTAAGGACTTCTTGACCGTCCTAAGGACTTCTTGACCGTCCTTAGGACTTCTTGACCGTCCTAAGGACTTCTTGACCGTCCTAAGGACTTCTTGACCGTCCCAAGGACTTCTTGACCGTCCTAAGGACTTCTTGACCGTCCAAAGGACTTCTTGACCTTCCTGAGGACTTCTTGACCGTCCTAAGGACTTCTTGACCGTCCTAAGGACTTCTGACCGACTTCTGACCGTCCTAAGGACTTCTTGACCGTCCTAAGGACTTCTTGACCGTCCCAAGGACTTCTTGACCGCCCTAAGGACTACTTGACCGTCCTAAGGACTTCTTGACCGTCCTAAGGACTTCTTGACCGTCCCAAAGACTTCTTGACCTTTCTAAGGACTTCTTGACCCTCCAAAGGACTTCTTGACCCTCCAAAGGATTTCTTGACCGTCCTAAGGACTTCTTGACCGTCCTAAGGACTTCTTGACCGTCCCAAGGACTTCTTGACCGTCCTAAGGACTTCTTTACCGTCCTAAGAACTTTTTGACCGTCCCAATGACTTCTTGACCGTCCCAAGGACTTCTTGACCGTCCTAAGGACTTCTTGACCGTCCTAGGGATTTCTTGACCGTCCTAAGGACTTCTTTACCGTCCTAAGGACTTTTTGACCGTCCCAATGACTTCTTGACCGTCCCAAGGACTTCTTGACCGTCCTAAGGAATTCTTTACCGTCCTAAGGACTTTTTGACCGTCCCAATGACTTCTTGACCGTCCCAAGGACTTCTTGACCTTCCTAAGGACTTCTTGACCGTCCTAGGGATTTCTTGACCGCCCTAAGGACTACTTGACCGTCCTAAGGACTTCTTGACCGTCCTAAGGACTTCTTGACCGTCCTTAAGGACTTATTGACCGTCCTAAGGACTTCTTTACCGTCCCAAAGACTTCTTGACCGTCCTAAGGACTTCTTGACCGTCCTTAAGGACTTATTGACCGTCCTAAGGACTTCTTGACCGTCCTAAGGACTTCTTGACCGTCCTAAGGACTTCTTGACCGTCCCAAGAACTTCTTGACCGTCCTAAGGACTTCTTGACCGTCCTAAGGACTTCTTGACCGTCCCGATGACTTCTTGACCGTCCCGATGACTTCTTGACGGTCCCAATGACTTCTTCACCGTCCTTAGGACTTCTTTACCGTCCTAGGGATTTCTTGACCGCCCTAAGGACTACTTGACCGTCCTAAGGACTTCTTGACCGTCCTAAGGACTTCTTGACCGTCCCAAAGACTTCTTGACCTTTCTAAGGACTTCTTGACCCTCCAAAGGACTTCTTGACCCTCCAAAGGATTTCTTGACCGTCCTAAGGACTTCTTGACCGTCCTAAGGACTTCTTGACCGTCCTAAGGACTTCTTGACCGTCCCAAGGACTTCTTGACGTCCTAAGGGACTTCTTTACCGTTCCTAAGAACTTTTTGACCGTCCCAATTGACTTCTTGACCGTCCAAGGACTTCTTGACCGTCCTAAGGACTTCTGACCGTCCTAGGGATTTCTTGACCGCCCTAATGGACTACTTGACCGTCCTAAGGACTTCTTGACCGTCCTAAGGACTTCTTGACCGTCCTTAACTGGACTTATTGACCCCTCCTAAGGACTTCTTTACCATCCCAAAGACTTCTTGACCGTCCTAAGGACTTCTTGATCTCCTGAGGACTTCTTGCCGCCCTAAGGACTACTTGACCGTCCTAAGGCTTCTTGACCGTCCTAAGGACTTCTTGACCGTCCTTAAGGACG
>JAILYF010000393.1:0-34950 GCA_025491095.1 Brachionus asplanchnoidis | reverse complement strand
TCACTTATCCGACCTCTAAAAAAACTTTGACCAACAATTGTAATGACTTTGCCAACCACTGTTAATCACTTATCCGATTTGTAGAAATGACTTTGCCCAACAATTGTAATGACTTTGCCAACCACTGTAATTCACTTATCCGACCTCTAAAAAGCTTTGCCCAACAATTGTTATGACTTTGCCAACCACTGTTAATCACTTATCCGACCTCTAAAATGACTTTGCCAAACAATTGTAATGACTTTGCAACCACTGTTAATCACTTATCCACCTCTAAAATGACTTTGCCCAACAATTGTAATGACTTTGCCAACCACTGTTAATCACTTATCCAACCTCTAAAAATGACTTTGCCCAACAATTGTAATGACTTTGCCAATCACTGTTAATCACTTATCCGATCTCTAGAAATGACTTTGTCCAACAATTGTAATGACTTTGCCAACCACTGTTAATCACTTATCCGACCTCTAAAAATGACTTTGCCCAACAATTGTAATGACTTTGCCATCCACTGTTAATCATTTATCCGAACTCTAAAAATGACTTTGCCAACAATTGTAATGACTTTGCCAACCACTGTTAATCACTTATCCGAACTCTAAAAAGACTTTGCCCAACAATTGTAATGACTTTGCCAACCACTGTTAATCACTTATCCGACCTCTAAAACGACTTTGCCCAACAATTGTAATGACTTTGCCAACCACTGTTATTCACTTATCTGACCTCAAAAATACTTTGCCCAACAATTGTAATGACTTTGCCAACCACTGTTAATCACTTATCCGATCTCCAGAATGACTTTGCCCAACAATTGTAATACTTTGCCAACCACTGTAATTCACTTATCCGACCTCTAAAAATACTTTGACCAACAATTGAATGACTTTGCCAACCACTGTCAATCACTTATCCGACCTCTAAAAATAACTTTGACCAACAATTGTAATGACTTTTCCAACCACTGTTAATCACTTATTTGATCTCTAGAAATGACGACCGCAATTGAAATGACTTTGCCAACCACTGTTAATCACTTATCCGACTTCAAAAATACTTTGCCCAACAATTGAAATGACTTTGCCAACCACTGTTAATCACTTATCCGACCTCTAAGAATAACTTTGACCAACAATTGTAATGACTTTGCCAACCCTGTTAATCACTAATCCGACCTCTAAAAATGACTTTGCCCAACAATTGTAATGACTTTGCCAACCACTGTTAATCACTTATCCGACCTCTAAAAGACTTTGCCCAACAATTGTAATCACTTTGCCAACCACTGTTAATCACTTATCCGACCTCTAAAAATACTTTGACCAACAATTGTAATGACTTTGCCAACCACTGTTAATCACTTATCCGACCTCTTAAAACGACTTTGCCCACAATTGTAATGACTTTGCCAACCACTGTTATTCACTTATCTGACCTCAAAAATACTTTGCCCAACAATTGTAATGACTTTGCCAACCACTGTTAATACTTATCCGATCTCCGAAATGACTTTGCCCAACAATTGTAATTACTTTGCCAACCACTGTAATTCACTTATCCCCTCTAGAAATAACTTGCCCAACAATTGTAACGACTTTGCCAACCACTGTTAATCATTTATCCGACCTGTAAAAATGACTTTGCCCAACAATTGTAATGACTTTGCCAACCACTGTTAATCACTTATCCGACCTCTAAAAAAACTTTGCCAACAATTGTAATGACTTTGCCAATCCTGTTAATCACTATCCGATCTCTAGAAATGACTTTGTCCCAACAATTGTAATGACTTTGCCACCACTGTTAATCACTTATCCGACCTCTAAAATGACTTTGCCCAACAATTGTAATGACTTGCCATCCACTGTTAATCATTTATCCGAACTCTAAAAATGACTTTGCCCAACAATTGTAATGACTTTGCCAACCACTGTTAATCACTTATCCGACTCTAAAAATGACTTTGCCCAACAATTGTAATGACTTTGCCAACCACTGTTACACTTATCCGACCTCTTAAAACGACTTTGCCCAACAATTGTAATGACTTTGCCAACCACTGTACACTTATCTGACCTCAAAAAATACTTTGCCCCAACAATTGTAATGACTTTGCCAACCACTGTTAATCACTTATCCGATCTCCAGAAATGACTTGCCCAACAATTGTAATTACTTTGCCAACCACTGTAATTCACTTATCCGACCTCTAAAAAATAACTTTGACCAACAATTGAAATGACTTTGCCAACCACTGTCAATCACTTATCCGACCTCTAAAAATAACTTTGACCAACAATTGTAATGACTTTGCCAACCACTGTTAATCACTTATTTGATCTCTAGAAATGACTTTGACCGACAATTGAAATGACTTTGCCAACCACTGTTAATCACTTATCCGACTTCAAAAAATGACTTTGCCCAACAATTGAAATGACTTTGCCAACCACTGTTAATCACTTATCCGACCTCTAAGAATAACTTTGACCAACAATTGTAATGACTTTGCCAACCACTGTTAATCACTAATCCGACCTCTAAAAATGACTTTGCCCAACAATTGTAATGACTTGCCAACCACTGTTATCACTTATCCGACCTCTAAAAATGACTTTGCCCAACAATTGTAATCACTTTGCCAACCACTGTTAATCACTTATCCGACCTCTAAAATAACTTTGACCAACAATTGTAATGACTTTGCCAACCACTGTTAATCACTTATCCGACCTCTTAAAACGACTTTGCCCAACAATTGTAATGACTTTGCCAACCACTGTTATTCACTTATCTGACCTCAAAAAATACTTTGCCCAACAATTGTAATGACTTTGCCAACCACTGTTAATCACTTATCCGATCTCCAGAAATGACTTTGCCCAACAATTGTAATTACTTTGCCAACCACTGTAATTCACTTATCCGACCTCTAGAAATAACTTTGCCCAACAATTGTAACGACTTTGCCAACCACTGTTAATCATTTATCCGACCTGTAAAAATGACTTTGCCCAACAATTGTAATGACTTTGCCAACCACTGTTAATCACTTATCCGACCTCTAAAAATAACTTTGACCAACAATTGTAATGACTTTGCCAACCACTGTTAATCACTTATCCGATTCGTAGAAATGACCTTGCCCAACAATTGTAATGACTTTGCCAACCACTGTAATTCACTTATCCGACCTCTAAAAATGACTTTGCCCAACAATTGTTATGACTTTGCCAACCACTGTTAATCACTTATCCGACCTCTAAAAATGACTTTGCCCAACAATTGTAATGACTTTGCTAACCACTGTTAATCACTTATCCAACCTCTAAAAATGACTTTGCCCAACAATTGTAATGACTTTGCCAACCACTGTTAATCACTTATCCAACCTCTAAAAATGACTTTGCCCAACAATTGTAATGACTTTGCCAATCACTGTTAATCACTTATCCGATCTCTAGAAATGACTTTGTCCAACAATTGTAATGACTTTGCCAACCACTGTTAATCACTTATCCGACCTCTAAAAATGACTTTGCCCAACAATTGTAATGACTTTGCCATCCACTGTTAATCATTTATCCGAACTCTAAAAATGACTTTGCCCAACAATTGTAATGACTTTGCCAACCACTGTTAATCACTTATCCGAACTCTAAAAATGACTTTGCCCAACAATTGTAATGACTTTGCCAACCACTGTTAATCACTTATCCGACCTCTAAAAATAACTTTGACCAACAATTGTAATGACTTTGCCAACCACTGTTAATCACTTATCCGATTTGTAGAAATGAATTTGCCCAACAATTGTAATGACTTTGCCAACCTCTGTAATTCACTTATCCGACCTCTAGAAATGACTTTGCCCAACAATTGTAATGACTTTGCCAACCACTGTTAATCACTTATACGAACTCTAAAAATAACTTTGACCAACAATTGTAATGACTTTGCCAACCAATGTTAATCACTTATCCGACCTCTAAAAATGACTTTGCCCAACAATTGTAATGACTTTGCCAACCACTGTTAATCACTTATCCGACCTCAAAAAATACTTTGCCCAACAATTGTAATGACTTTGCCAACAACTGTTAATCACTTATCCGACCTCTAAAAATGACTTTGCTCAACAATTGTAGTGACTTTGCCAACCACTGTTATTCACTTATCCGATTTCTAGAAATGACTTTGCCCATAATTGTAATGACTTTGCCAACCACTGTTAATCACTTATCCGACCTCTAAAAATAACTTTGACCAACAATTGTAATGACTTTGCCAACCACTGTTAATCACTTATCCGATTTGTAGAAATGAATTTGCCCAACAATTGTAATGACTTTGCCAACCACTGTAATTCACTTATCTGACCTCTAAAAATGACTTTGCTCAACAATTGTAGTGACTTTGCCAACCACTGTTAATCACTTATCCGACCTCTAAAAATGACTTTGCTCAACAATTGTAGTGACTTTGCCAACCACTGTTATTCACTTATCCGATCTCTAGAAATGACTTTGCCCAACAATTGTAATGACTTTGCCAACCACTGTTAATCACTTATCCGATCTCTAGAAATGACTTTGCCCAACAATTGTAATGACTTTGCCAACCACTGTTAATCTTTTATCCGACTTCTAAAAATGACTTTGCCCAACAATTGTAATGACTTAGCCAACCACTGTTAATCACTTATCCGATCTCTAGAAATGACTTTGCCCAACAATTGTAATGACTTTGCCTACCACTGTAATTCACTTATCCGACCTCTTGAAATGAATTTGCCCCACAATTGTAATGACTTTGCCAACCACTGTTAATCACTTATCCGACCTCTAAAAATAACTTTGACCAACAATTGTAATGACTTTGCCGACTACTGTTAATCACTTATCCGATCTCTAGAAATGACTTTGCCCAACAATTGTAATGACTTTGCCAACCACTGTAAATCACTTATCCGACCTCTAAAAATGACTTTGACCAACAATTGTAATGACTTTGCCAACCACTGTTAATCACTTATCCGATCTCTAGAAATGACTTTGCCCAACAATTGCAATGACTTTGCCAACCACTGTTAATCACTTATCCGATCTCTAGAAATGACTTTGCCCAACAATTGCAATGACTTTGCCAACTACTGTAATTCACTTATCCGACCTCTTGAAATGACTTTGCCCAACAATTGTAATGACTTTGCCAACCACTCTTAATCACTTATCCGACATCTAAAAATAACTTTGACCAACAATTGTAATGACTTTGCCAACTACTGTTAATCACTTATCCGATCTCTAGAAATGACTTTGCCCAACAATTGTAATGACTTTGCCAACCACTGTTAATCACTTATCCGACCTCTAAAATGACTTTGACCAACAATTGTAATGACTTTGCCAACCACTGTTAATCACTTATCCGATCTCTAGAAATGACTTTGCCCAACAATTGCAATGACTTTGCCAACCACTGTTAATCACTTATCCGACCTCTAAAAATAACTTTGACCAACAATTGTAATGACTTTGCCAACCACTGTTAATCACTTATCCGATCTCTAGAAATGACTTTGCCCAACAATTGCAACGACTTTGCCACCACTGTTAATCACTTATCCGACCTCTAAAAATAACTTTGACCAACAATTGTAATGACTTTGCCAACTACTGTTAATCACTTATCCGATCTCTAGAAATGACTTTGCCCAACAATTGTAATGACTTTGCCAACCACTGTTAATCACTTATCCGACCTCTAAAAATGACTTTGACCAACAATTGTAATGACTTTGCCAACCACTGTTAATCACTTATCCGATCTCTAGAAATGACTTTGCCCAACAATTGCAATGACTTTGCCAACCACTGTTAATCACTTATCCGACCTCTAAAAATACTTTGACCAACAATTGTAATGACTTTGCCAACCACTGTTAATCACTTATCCGATCTCTAGAAAATGACTTTGCCCAACATTGCAACGACTTTGCCAACCACTGTTAATCACTTAACCGACCTCTAAAAATACATTGACCAACAATTGTAATGACTTTGCTAACCACTGTTAATCACTTATCCGATCTCTAAAATGACTTTGCCCAACATTGTAATGACTTTGCCAACCACTGTTAATCACTTATCCGATCTCTAGAAATGACTTTGCCCAACAATTGTAATGACTTTGCCAGATACTCTTAATCACTTATCCGACATCTAAAAATAACTTTGATCAACAATTGTAATGACTTTGCCAACCACTGTTAATCACTAATCCGATCTCTAGAAATGACTTTGCCCAACAATTGTAATGACTCTGCCAACCACTGTTAATCACTTATCCGATCTCTAGAAATGACTTTGCCCAACAATTGCAATGACTTTGCCAACCACTGTTAATCACTTATCCGAACTCTAAAAAATACTTTGACCAACAATTGTAATGACTTTGCCAACCACTGTTAATCACTTATCCGATCTCTAGAAATGACTTTGCCAACCACTGTAATTCACTTATCCGACCTCTGAAATGACTTTGCCCAACAATTGTAATGACTTTGCCTACCACTGTTAATCACTTATCCGACCTCTAAAAATAACTTTGACCGACAATTGTAATGACTTTGCCAACTACTGTTAATCACTTATCCGATCTCTAAAAGTGACTTTGCCCAACAATTGTAATGACTTTGCCAACCACTGTTAATCACTTATCCGATCTCTAAAAATGACTTTGACCAACAATTGTAATGACTTTGCCAACCACTGTTAATCACTTATCCGATCTCTAGAAATGACTTTGCCCAACAATTGCAATGACTTTGCCAACCACTGTTAATCACTTATCCGATCTCTAGAAATGACTTTGCCCAACAATTGCAATGACTTTGCCAACCACTGTAATCACTTATCCGACCTCTTGAAATGACTTTGCCCAACAATTGTAATGACTTTGCCAACCACTGTTAATCACTTATCCGACCTCTAAAAATACTTTGACCAACAATTGTAATGACTTTGCCAACTACTGTTAATCACTTATCCGATCTCTAGAAATGACTTTGCCCAACAATTGTAATGACTTTGCCAACACTGTTAATCACTTATCCGACCTCTAAAATGACTTTGACCAACAATTGTAATGACTTTGCCAACCACTGTTAATCACTTATCCGACTCTAGAAATGACTTTGCCCAACAATTGCAATGACTTTGCCAACCACTGTTAATCACTTATCCGACCTCTAAAAATACTTTGACCAACAATTGTAATGACTTTGCTAACCACTGTTAATCACTTATCCGATCTCTAAAATGACTTTGCTCAACAATTGTAATGACTTTGCCAACCACTGTTAATCACTTATCCGACTCTAGAAATGACTTTGCCCAACAATTGTAATGACTTTGCCAGATACTCTTAATCACTTATCCGACATCTAAAATACTTTGCAACAATTGTAATGACTTTGCCAACCACTGTTAATCACTATCCGATCTCTAGAAATGACTTTGCCCAACAATTGTAATGACTTTGCCAACCACTGATAATCACTTATCCGACTCTAAAAATGACTTTGCCCAACAATTGTAATGACTTTGCCAACCACTGTTAATCACTTATCCGATCTCTAGAAATGAATTTGCCCAACATTGCAATGACTTTGCCAACCACTGTTAATCACTTATCCGACTCTAAAAATAACTTTGACCAACAATTGTAATGACTTTGCCAACCACTGTTAATCACTTATCCGATCTCTAAAATGACTTTGCCCAACAATTGAATGACTTTGCCAACCACTGTTAATCACTTATCCGACCTCTAAAATGACTTTGCCCAACAATTGTAATGACTTTGCTAACCACTGTTAATCACTTATCCAACCTCTAAAAATGACTTTGCCCAACAATTGTAATGACTTTGCCATCCACTGTTAATCATTTATCCGAACTCTAAAAATGACTTTGCCCAACAATTGTGATGACTTTGCCAACCACTGTTAATCACTTATCCGAACTCTAAAATACTTTGACCAACAATTGTAATGACTTTGCCAACCACTGTTAATCACTTATCCGATTTGTAAAATGAATTTGCCCAAAAATTGTAATGACTTTGCCAACCACTGTAATCACTTATCCGACCTCTAGAAATGACTTTGCCCAACAATTGTAATGACTTTGCTAACCACTGTTAATCACTTATACGACTCTAAAAATAACTTTGACCAACAATTGTAATGACTTTGCCAACTACTGTTAATCACTTATCCGACCTCTAAAAATGACTTTGCCCAACAATTGTAATGACTTTGCCAACCACTGATAATCACTTATCCGACTCTAAAAATGACTTTGCCCAACAATTGTAATGACTTTGCTAACCACTGTTAATCACTTATCCGACCTCTAAAAATGACTTTGCCCAACAATTGAAATGACTTTGCCAACCACTGTTAATCACTTATCCGATCTCTAGAAATGACTTTGCCCAACAATTGCAATGACTTTGCCAACCACTGTTAATCACTTATCCGACCTCTAAAAATAACTTTGCCAACAATTGTAATGACTTTGCCAACCACTGTTAATCACTTATCCGATCTCTAGAAATGACTTTGCCCAACAATTGAATGACTTTGCCAACCACTGTTAATCACTTATCCGACCTCTAAAAATGACTTTGCCCAACAATTGTAATGACTTTGCTAACCACTGTTAATCACTTATCCAACTCTAAAAATGACTTTGCCCAACAATTGTAATGACTTTGCCATCCACTGTTAATCATTTATCCGAACTCTAAAAATGACTTTGCCCAACAATTGTGATGACTTTGCCAACCACTGTTAATCACTTATCCGAACTCTAAAAATAACTTTGACCAACAATTGTAATGACTTTGCCAACCACTGTTAATCACTTATCCGATTTGTAGAAATGAATTTGCCCAAAAATTGTAATGACTTTGCCAACCACTGTAATCACTTATCCGACCTCTAGAAATGACTTTGCCCAACAATTGTAATGACTTTGCCAACCACTGTTAATCACTTATACGAACTCTAAAAATAACTTTGACCAACAATTGTAATGACTTTGCCAACTACTGTTAATCACTTATCCGACCTCTAAAAATGACTTTGCCCAACAATTGTAATGACTTTGCCAACCACTGTTAATCACTTATCCGACTTCTAAAAATGACTTTGCCCAAATTGTAATGACTTAGCCAACCACTGTTAATCACTTATCCGATCTCTAGAAATGACTTTGCCCAACAATTGTAATGACTTTGCCAACCACTATAATTCACTTATCCGACCTCTTGAAAGAATTTACCCAACAATTGTAATGACTTTGCCAACCACTGTTAATCACTTATCCGACCTCTAAAATAACTTTGACCAACAATTGTAATTACTTTGCCAACTACTGTTAATCACTTATCCGATCTCTAGAAATGACTTTGCCCAACAATTGTAATGACTTTGCCAACCACTGTTAATCACTTATCCGACCTCTAAAAATGACTTTGACCAACAATTGTAATGACTTTGCCAACCACTGTTAATCACTTATCCGATCTCTAGAAATGACTTTGCCCAACAATTGCAATGACTTGCCAACCACTGTTAATCACTTATCCGACCTCTAAAAATAACTTTGACCAACAATTGTAATGACTTTGCCAACCACTGTTAATCACTTATCCGATCTCTAGAAATGACTTTGCCCAACAATTGTTATGACTTTGCCAACCACTGTAATTCACTTATCCGACATCTTGAAATGACTTTGCCCAACAATTGTAATGACTTTGCCAACCACTGTTAATCACTTATCCGACCTCTAAAAATAACTTTGACCAACAATTGTAATGACTTTGCCAATCACTGTTAATCACTTATCCGATCTCTATAAATGACTTTGCCCACAATTGTAAGAACTTTCCCACCACTGTTAATCACTTATCCGACCCTAAAAATAACTTTGACCAACAATTGGAATGACTTGCCAACCACTGTTAATCACTTATCGACCTCTAAAAATGACTTTGACCAACAATTGTAATGACTTTGCCAACCACTGTTAATCACTTATCCGATCTCTAAAATGACTTTGCCCAACAATTGCAATGACTTTGCCAACCACTGTTAATCACTTATCCGACCTCTAAAAATAACTTTGACCAACAATTGTAATGACTTTGCCAACCACTGTTAATCACTTATCCGATCTCTAGAAATGACTTTGCCCAACAATTGCAACCACTTTGCCAACCACTGTTAATCACTTATCCGACCTCTAAAAATAACTTTGACCACAATTCTAATGACTTTGTTAACCACTGTTAATCCCTTAACCGACCTCTAGAAATGACTTTGCCAACAATTGTAATGACTTTGCCAACCACTGTTAATTACTTATCCGACCTCTAAAAATGACTTTGCCCAACAATTGAAATGACATTTCCAACCACTGTTAATCACTTATCCAACCTCTAAAAATGACTTTGCCCGACAATTGTAATGACTTTGCCAACCACTGTTAATCACTTATCCGACCTCTAAAAATGACTTTGACCAACAATTGTAATGACTTTGCCATCCACTGTTAATCATTTATCCGAACTCTAAAAATGACTTTGCCCAACAATTGTAATGACTTTGCCAACCACTGTTAATCACTTATCCGACCTCTAAAAAAAACTTTGACCAACAATTGTAATGACTTGCCAACCACTGTTAATCACTTATCCGATCTCTAGAAATGACTTTGCCCAACAATTGTAAGGACTTTGCCAACCACTGTAATTCACTTATCCGACCTCTTGAAATGACTTTTGCCCAACAATTGTAATGACTTTGCCAACTACTGTTAATCACTTATCCGATCTCTAGAAATGACTTTGCCCAACAATTGTAATGACTTTGCCAACCACTGTTAATCACTTATCCGATCTCTATAAATGACTTTGCCCAACAATTGTAAGAACTTTTCCCACCACTGTTAATCACTTATCCGACCCCTAAAAATAACTTTGACCAACAATTGGAATGACTCTGCCAACCACTGTTAATCACTTATCCGACCTCTAAAAATGACTTTGACCAACAATTGTAATGACTTTGCCAACCACTGTTAATCACTTATCCGATCTCTAGAAATGACTTTGCCCAAACAATTGCAATGACTTTGCCAACCACTGTTAATCACTTATCCGACCTCTAAAAATAACTTTGACCAACAATTGTAATGACTTTGCCAACCACTGTTAATCACTTATCCGATCTCTAGAAATGACTTTGCCCAACAATTGCAACCACTTTGCCAACCACTGTTAATCACTTATCCGACCTCTAAAAATAACTTTGACCAACAATTCTAATGACTTTGTTAACCACTGTTAATCCCTTAACCGACCTCTAGAAATGACTTTGCCCAACAATTGTAATGGACTTTGCCAACCACTGTTAATTACTTATCCGACCTCTAAAAATGACTTTGCCCAACAATTGAAATGACATTTCCAACCACTGTTAATCACTTATCCAACCTCTAAAAATGACTTTGCCCGACAATTGTAATGACTTTGCCAACCACTGTTAATCACTTATCCGACCTCTAAAAATGACTTTGACCAACAATTGTAATGACTTGCCATCCACTGTTAATCATTTATCCGAACTCTAAAAATGACTTTGCCCAACAATTGTAATGACTTTGCCAACCACTGTTAATCACTTATCCGACCTCTAAAAAAAACTTTGACCAACAATTGTAATGACTTTGCCAACCACTGTTAATCACTTATCCGATCTCTAGAAATGACTTTGCCCAACAATTGTAATGACTTTGCCAACCACTGTAATTCACTTATCCGACCTCTTGAAATGACTTTGCCCAACAATTGTAATGACTTTGCCAACTACTGTTAATCACTTATCCGATCTCTAGAAATGACTTTGCCCAACAATTGTAATGACTTTGCCAACCACTGTTAATCACTTATCCGACCTCTAAAAATGACTTTGACCAACAATTGTAATGACTTTGCCAACCACTGTTAATCACTTATCCGATCTCTAGAAATGACTTTGCCCAACAATTGCAATGACTTTGCCAACCACTGTTAATCACTTATCCGACCTCTAAAAATGACTTTGACCAACAATTGTAATGACTTTGCCAACCACTGTTAATCACTTATCCGATCTCTAGAAATGACTTTGCCCAACAATTGCAATGACTTTGCTAACCACTGTTAATCACTTATCCGACCTCTAAAAATAACTTTGACCAACAATTGTAATGACTTTGCCAACCACTGTTATCACTTATCCGATCTCTAGAAATGACTTTGCCCAACAATTGCAACCACTTTGCCAACCACTGTTAATCACTTATCCGACCTCTAAAAATAACTTTGACCAACAATTGTAATGACTTTGCCAACTACTGTTAATCAATTATCCGATCTCTAGAAATGACTTGACAACAATTGAATGACTTTGCCAACCACTGTTAATCACTTATCCGACCTCTAAAAATGACTTTGACCAACAATTGTAATGACTTTGCCAACCACTGTTAATCACTTATCCGATCTCTAGAAATGACTTTGCCCAACAATTGCAATGACTTTGCCAACCACTGTTAATCACTTATCCGACCTCTAAAAATAACTTTGACCAACAATTGTAATGACTTTGCCAACTACTGTTAATCACTTATCCGATCTCTAGAAATGACTTTGACCAACAATTGTAATGACTTTGCCAACACACTGTAATTCACTTATCCGATCTCTAGGAAATGACTTTGCCCAACAATTGTAATGACTTAACCAACCACTGTTAATCACTTATCCGACCTCTAAAAATAATTTTGCCCAACAATTGTAATGACTTTGCCGACCACTGTTAATCACTTATCCGAACTCTAAAATGACTTTGCCCAACAATGTAATGACTTTGCCAACCAATGTTAATCACTTATCCGACCTCTAAAATGACTTTGCCCAACAATTGTAATGACTTTGCCAACCCCTGTTAATCACTTATCCGACCTCAAAAAATACTTTGCCCAACAATTGTAATGACTTTGGCAACAACTGTTAATCACTTATCCGACCCTCTAAAAATGACTTTGCTCACAATTGTAGTGACTTTTCCACCACTGTATTCACTTTTCCGATCTCTAGAAATTGACTTTGCCCAAACAATTGTAATGACTTTGCAACCACTGTTTAATCACTTATCCGATCTCTAGAAATGACTTTGCCCAACAATTGTACTTAGGAACTTTTGCAACCAACTGTAATTCAACTTCTCCGACCTCTTGAAATGACTTTGCCCAACAATTGTAATGACTTTGCCAACCACTGTTAATCACTTATCCGACCTCTAAAATAACTTTGACAAACAATGTAATGACTTTGCCAACTACTGTTAATCACTTATCCGATCTCTAGAAATGACTTTTGACCAACAATTGTAATGACTTTGCCAACCACTGTAATTCACTTATCCGATCTCTAGAAATGACTTTGCCCAACAATTGTAATGACTTTGCCAACCACTGTAATCACTTATCCGACCTCTCTAAAATAACTTTTGGACCAACAATTGTAATGACTTTGCCAATCCACTGTAATCACTTATCCGATCTCAGAAATGACTTGCCAACAATTGCACTGACTCTGCCAACCACTGTTAATCACTTATCGACCTCTAAAATAACTTTGACCACCAATTGTAATGACTTTGCCAACCACTGTAATCACTTATCCGATCTCTAGAAATGACTTTGCCCAAACAATTGCAACGACTTTGCCAACCACTGTTAATCACTTAAACGACCTCTAAAAATAACTTTGACCAACAATTGTAATGACTTTGCTTACCACTGTTACTCACTTATCCGATCTCTAAAAATGACTTTGCCCAAACAATTGTAGTGACTTTGCCAACCACTGTTACTCACTTATCCGATCTCTAGAAATGACTTTGCCCAACAATTGTAATGCCTTTGCCAGATACTCTTAATCACTTATCCGAGATCTAAAAATAACTTTGATCAACAATTCTAATGACTTTGCCGACCACTGTTAATCACTAATCCGATCTCTAGAAATGACTTGCCCAACAATTGTAATGACTTTGCCAACCACTGTTAATCACTTATCCGAGCTCTAGAAATGACTTTGCCCAACAATTGTAATGACTTTGCCAACCACTGTTAATCACTTATCCGACTCTAAAAATGACTTTGCCCAACAATTGTAATGACTTTGCCAACCACTGTTAATCACTTATCCGACTCTAAAAATGACTTTGCCCAACTATTGTAATGACTTTGCCAACCACTGTAATTCACTTATCCGATCTCTAGAAATGACTTTGCCCAACAATTGTAATGACTTTGCCAACCACTGTTAATCACTTATCCGACCTCTAAAAATAATTTTGCCAACAATTGTAATGACTTTGCCGACCACTGTTAATCACTTATCCGAACTCTAAAAATGACTTTGCCCAACAATTGTAATGACTTTGCCAACCAATGTAATTCACTTATCCGACCTCTAAAAATGACTTTGCCCAACAATTGTAATGACTTTGCCAACCACTGTTATCACTTATCCGACCTCAAAAAATACTTTGCCCAACAATTGTAATGACTTTGGCAACCACTGTTAATCACTTATCCGACCTCTAAAATGACTTTGCTCAACAATGTATGACTTTGCCAACCACTGTTATTCACTTCCGATCTCTAGAAATGACTTTGCCCAACAATTGTAATGACTTTGCCAACCACTGTTAATCACTTATCCGATCCTAAAATGACTTTGCCCAACAATTGTAATGACTTTGCCAACCACTGTATTCACTTATCCGACTCTGAAATGACTTTGCCCACAATTGTAATGACTTTGCCAACCACTGTTAATCACTTATCCGACCTCTAAAAACACTTTGACCAACAATTGTAATGACTTTGCCAACTACTGTTAATCACTTCCGATCTCTAAAGACTTTGACCAACAATTGTAATGACTTTGCCAACCACTGTAATCACTTATCCGATCTCTAGAAATGACTTTGCCAACAATTGTAATGACTTTGCCAACCACTGTTAATCACTTATCCGACCCTCTAAAATACTTTGACCAACATTGTAATGACTTTTGCCAACCACTGTAATCCTTATCCGATCTCTAGAAATGACTTTGCCCAACAATTGCAATGACTCTGCCAACCACTGTTAATCACTTATCCGACCTCTAAAAATAACTTTGACCAACAATTGTAATGACTTTGCCAACCACTGTTAATCACTTATCCGATCTCTAAAATGACTTTGCCCAACAATTGCAACGACTTGCCAACCACTGTTAATCACTTAAACCGACCTCTAAAAATAACTTTGACCAACAATTGTAATGACTTTGCTAACCACTGTTAATCACTTATCCGATCTCTAAAAATGACTTTGCCCACATTGTAGTGACTTTGCCAACCACTGTTCACTTATCCGATCTCTAGAAATGACTTTGCCAACAATTGTAATGACTTTGCCAGATACTCTAATCACTTATCCGAATCTAAAAATACTTTGATCAACAATTGTAATGACTTTGCCGACCACTGTTAATCACTAATCCGATCTCTAGAAATGACTTTGCCCAACAATTGTAATGACTTGCCAACCACTGTTAATCACTTATCCGATCTCTAGAAATGACTTTGCCAACAATTGTAATGACTTTGCCAACCACTGTTAATCACTTATCCGACTCTAAAAGACTTTGCCCAACAATTGTAATGACTTTGCCAACCACTGTTAATCACTTATCCGACTCTATAAATGACTTTGCCCAACTATTGCAATGACTTTGCCAACCACTGTTAATCACTTATGCGACCTCTAAAAATAACTTTGACCAACAATTGTAATGACTTTGCCAACCACTGTTAATCACTTATCCGATCTCTAGAAATGACTTTGCCCACAATTGAATGACTTTGCCAACCACTGTTAATCACTTATCCGACCTCTAAAATGACTTTGCCAACATGCAATGACTTGCCAACCACTGTTAATCACTTATCCGACCTCTAAAATGACTTTGCCCAACAATTGAATGACTTTGCCAACCACTGTTAATCCATTATCCGATCTCTAGAAATGACTTTGCCCAACAATTGTAATGACTTGCCAACCACTGTTATCACTTATCCGATCTCTAGAAATGACTTTGCCCAACAATTGTAATGACTTTGCCACCACTGTTAATCACTTATCCGACTCTAAAAAGACTTTGCCCAACAATTGTAATGACTTTGCCAACCACTGTTAATCACTTATCCGACTCCTAGAAATGACTTTGCCCAACTATGCATGACTTTGCCAACCACTGTTAATCACTTATCGACCTCTAAAAATAACTTTGACCAACAATTGTCAATGACTTTGCCAACCACTGTTAATCACTTATCCGATCTCTAAAATGACTTTGCCCAACATTGAAATGACTTTGCCAACCACTGTTAATCACTTATACCGACCTCTAAAATGACTTTGCCCACAATTGCAATGACTTTGCCAACCACTGTTAATCCTTATCCGACTCTAAATGACTTTGCCCAACAATTGAAATGACTTTGCCAACCACTGTTAATCCATTATCCGACTCTTGAAAAGACTTTGCCCAACAATTGTAGACTTTGCCAATCCTGTTAATCACTTATCCGATCTCTAGAAATGACTTGCCCAACAATTGTAAGAACTTTTCCCACCACTGTTAATCACTTATCCGACCCTAAAAATAACTTTGACCAACAATGGAATGACTTGCCAACCACTGTTAATCACTTATCCGACCTGAAATGACTTTGCCCAACAATTGAATCACTTTGCCAACCACTGTTAATCACTCATCCGATCTCTGGAATGACTTTGCCCAACAATTGTAATGACTTTGCCACCACTGTTAATCACTTATCCGACTTCTAAAATGACTTTGCCCAACAATTGTAATGACCTTGGCCAACCACTGTTAATCACTTATCCGATCTCTAGAAATGACTTTGCCCAACAATTAAGTGACTCTGCCAACCACTGTTATTCACTTATCCGATCTCTAGAAATGACTTTGTCCAACAATTGTACTGACTTTGCCAACCACTATTACACTTATCCCCCCTAAACACTTTGACCAACAATTTGAATGACTTTGCCACCACTGTTAATCACTTATCCGACCTCTAAAATAACTTTCACCACATTGTAATGACTTTGCCAATCACTGTTAATCACTCATCCGATCTCTGGGAAGACTTTGCCCAACAATTGTAATGACTTTGCCACCACTGTTAATCACTTCCGACTTCTAAAAGACTTTGCCCAACAATTGTAATGACCTTGCCAACCACTGTTAATCACTTATCCGATCTCTAGAAATGACTTTTCCCAACAATTGTAGTGACTCTGCCAACCACTGTTATTCACTTATCCGATCTCTAGAAATGACTTTGCCCAACAATTGTAATGACTTTGCCAACCACTGTTAATCACTTATCCGATCTCTAGAAATGACTTTGCCCAACAATTGTAATGACTTTGCCAATCACTGTTGATCATTTATCCGATCTCTAGAAATGACTTGTCCAACAATTGTAATGACTTTGCCAACCACTATTAATCACTTATCCGACCCCTAAAAATAACTTTGACCAACAATTTGAATGACTTTGCCAACCACTGTTAATCACTTATCCGACCTCTAAAAATAACTTTCACCAACAATTGTAATGACTTTGCCAATCACTGTTAATCACTTATCCGATCTCTAGAAATGACTTTGCCCAACAATTGTAAGAACTTTTTCCCACCACTGTTAATCACTTATCCGACCCCTAAAATAACTTTGACCAACAATTGGAATGACTCTGCCAACCACTGTTAATCACTTATCCGACCTCAAAAAATGACTTTGCCCAAAAATTGAAATCACTTTGCCAACCACTGTTAATCACTCATCCGATCTCTGGGAATGACTTTGCCAACAATTGTAATGACTTTGCCAACCACTGTTAATCACTTATCCGACTTCTAAAAATGACTTTGCCCAACAATTGTAATGACCTTGCCAACCACTGTTAATCACTTATCCGATCTCTAGAAATGACTTTGCCCAACAATTGTAGTGACTCTGCCAACCACTGTTATTCACTTATCCGATCTCTAGAAATGACTTTGCCCAACAATTGTAATGACTTTGCCAATCACTGTTGATCATTTATCCGATCTCTAGAAATGACTTTGTCCAACAATTGTAATGACTTTGCCAACCACTATTAATCACTTATCCGACCCTAAAAATAACTTTGACCAACAATTTGAATGACTTTGCCAACCACTGTTAATCACTTATCCGACCTCTAAAAATAACTTTCACCAACAATTGTAATGACTTTGCCAACCACTGTTAATCACTTATCCGATCTATAGAAATGACTTTGCCCAACAATTGCAATGACTTTGCCAACCACTGTTAATCACTCATCTGACCTCTAAAAATAACTTTCACCAACAATTGTAATGACCTTGCCAACCACTGTTAATCACTTATCCGATCTCTAGAAATGACTTTGCCCAACAATTGTAGTGACTCTGCCAACCACTGTTATTCACTATCCGATCTCTAGAAATGACTTTGCCCAACAATTGTAATGACTTTGCCAATCACTGTTGATCATTTATCCGATCTCTAGAAATGACTTTGTCCAACAATTGTAATGACTTTGCCAACCACTATTAATCACTTATCCGACCCCTAAAAATAACTTTGACCAACAATTTGAATGACTTTGCCAACCACTGTTAATCACTTATCCGACCTCTAAAAATAACTTTCACCAACAATTGTAATGACTTTGCCAACCACTGTTAATCACTTATCCGATCTATAGAAATGACTTTGCCCAACAATTGCAATGACTTTGCCAACCACTGTTAATCACTCATCTGACCTCTAAAAATAACTTTCACCAACAATTGTAATGACCTTGCCAACCACTGTTAATCACTTATCCGATCTCTAGAAATGACTTTGCCCAACAATTGTAGTGACTCTGCCAACCACTGTTATTCACTTATCCGATCTCTAGAAATGACTTTGCCCAACAATTGTAATGACTTTGCCAACCACTGTTAATCACTAATCCGATCTCTAGAAATGACTTTGCCCAACAATTGTAATGACTTTGCCAATCACTGTTAATCATTTATCCGATCTCTAGAAATGACTTTGTCTAACAATTGTAATGACTTTGCCAACCACTATTAATCACTTATCCGACCCCTAAAAATAACGTTGACCAACAATTGGAATGACTTTGCCAACCACTGTTAATCACTTATCCGACCTCTAAAAATGACTTTGCCCAACAATTGTAATGACTTTGCCAACCACTGTTAATCACCTTTCCGATTTGTAGAAATGACTTTGCCCAACAATTGTAATGACTTTGCCAACCACTGTAATTCACTTATCCGACCTCTAGAAATAACTTTGACCAACAATTGGAATGACTTTGCCAATCACTGTTGATCATTTATCCGATCTCTAGAAATGACTTTGTCCAACAATTGTAATGACTTTGCCAACCACTATTAATCACTTATCCGACCCCTAAAAATAACTTTGACCAACAATTGTAATGACTTTGCCAACCACTGTTAATCACTTATACGAACTCTAAAAATGACTTTGCCCAACAATTGTAATGACTTTGCCAACCACTGTTAATCACTTATCTGACCTCTAAAAATAACTTTCACCAACAATTGTAATGACCTTGCCAACCACTGTTAATCACTTATCCGATCTCTAGAAATGACTTTGCCCAACAATTGTAATGACTTTGCCAATCACTGTTGATCATTTATCCGATCTCTAGAAATGACTTTGTCCAACAATTGTAATGACTTTGCCAACCACTATTAATTACTTATCCGATCTCTAGAAATGACTTTGCCCAACAATTGTAGTGACTTTGCCAACCACTGTTAATCACTTATCCGATCTCTAGAAATGACTTTGCCCAACAATTGTAATGACTTTGCCAATCACTGTTAATCATTTATCCGATCTCTAGAAATGACTTTGCCAAACAATTGTAATGACTTTGCCAACCACTGTTTATCACATATCCGACCTCTAAAAATGACTTTGCCAAACAATTGTAATGACTTTGCCAACCACTGTTAATCACCTTTCCGATTTGTAGAAATGACTTTGCCTAACAATTGTAATGACTTTGCCAACGACTGTAATTCACTTATCCGACCTCTAGAAATGACTTTGCCCAACAATTGAAATGACTTTGCCAACCACTGTTAATCACTTATACGAACTCTAAAAATGACTTTGCCCAACAATTGTAATGACTTTGCCAACCACTGTTAATCACTTATCTGACCTCTAAAAATAACTTTCACCAACAATTGTAATGACCTTGCCAACCACTGTTAATCACTTATCCGATCTCTAGAAATGACTTTGCCCAACAATTGTAGTGACTTTGCCAACCACTGTTAATCACTTATCCGATCTATAGAAATGACTTTGCCCAACAATTGCAATGACTTTGCCAACCACTGTTAATCACTTATCCGACCTCTAAAAATGACTTTCACCAACAATTGTAATGACCTTGCCAACCACTGTTAATTACTTATCCGATCTCTAGAAATGACTTTGCCCAACAATTGTAGTGACTTTGCCAACCACTGTTAATCACTTATCCGATCTCTAGAAATGACTTTGCCCAACAATTGTAATGACTTTGCCAATCACTGTTAATCATTTATCCGATCTCTAGAAATGACTTTGTCCAACAATTTTAATGACTTTGCCAACCACTGTTAATCACATATCCGACCTCTAAAAATGACTTTGCCAAACAATTGTAATGACTTTGCCAACCACTGTTAATCACCTTTCCGATTTGTAGAAATGACTTTGCCTAACAATTGTAATGACTTTGCCAACCACTGTAATTCACTTATCCGACCTCTAGAAATGACTTTGCGCAACAATTGAAATGACTTTGCCAACCACTGTTAATCACTTATACGAACTCTAAAAATGACTTTGCCCAACAATTGTAATGACTTTGCCAACCACTGTTAATCACTTATCTGACCTCTAAAAATAACTTTCACCAACAATTGTAATGACCTTGCCAACCACTGTTAATCACTTATCCGATCTCTAGAAATGACTTTGCCCAACAATGTAGTGACTTTGCCAACCACTGTTAATCACTTATCCGATCTATAGAAATGACTTTGCCCAACAATTGCAATGACTTTGCCAACCACTGTTAATCACTTATCCGACCTCTAAAAATGACTTTGCCCAACAATTGTAATGACTTTGCCAACCACTGTTAATCACTTATCCGATCTATAGAAATGACTTTGCCCAACAATTGCAATGACTTTGCCAACCACTGTTAATCACTTATCCGACCTCTAAAAATAACTTTCACCAACAATTGTAATGACCTTGCCAACCACTGTTAATTACTTATCCGATCTCTAGAAATGACTTTGCCCAACAATTGTAGTGACTTTGCCAACCACTGTTAATCACTTATCCGATCTCTAGAAATGACTTTGCCCAACAATTGTAATGACTTTGCCAATCACTGTTAATCATTTATCCGATCTCTAGAAATGACTTTGTCCAACAATTTTAATGACTTTGCCAACCACTGTTAATCACATATCCGACCTCTAAAAATGACTTTGCCAAACAATTGTAATGACTTTGCCAACCACTGTTAATCACCTTTCCGATTTGTAGAAATGACTTTGCCTAACAATTGTAATGACTTTGCCAACCACTGTAATTCACTTATCCGACCTCTAGAAATGACTTTGCCCAACAATTGTAATGACTTTGCCAACCACTGTTAATCACTTATACGAACTCTAAAAATGACTTTGCCCAACAATTGCAATGACTTTGCCAACCACTTTTAATCACTTATCTGACCTCTAAAAATAACTTTCACCAACAATTGAAATGACCTTGCCAACCACTGTTAATCACTTATCCGATCTCTAGAAATGACTTTGCCCAACAATTGTAGTGACTTTGCCAACCACTGTTAATGACTTATCCGATCTATAGAAATGACTTTGCCCAACAATTGCAATGACTTTGCCAACCACTGTTAATCACTTATCCGACCTCTAAAAATGACTTTGCCCAACAATTGTAATGACTTTGCCAACCACTGTTAATCACTTATCCGATCTATAGAAATGACTTTGCCCAACAATTGCAATGACTTTGCCAACCACTGTTAATCACTTATCCGATCTATAGAAATGACTTTGCCCAACAATTGCAATGACTTTGCCAACCACTTTTAATCACTTATCAGACCTCTAAAAATAACTTTGACCAACAATTGAAATGACTTTGCCAACCACTGTTAATCACTTATCCGACCTCTAAAAATGACTTTGCCAACAAATGTAATGACTTTGCCAAACACTGTTAATCACTTATCCGATCTCTAGAAATGACTTTGCCCAACAATTGTAATGACCTTGCCAACCACTGTTAAACTCTTATCCGACCTCTAAAAATGACTTTGCCCAACATGTAATGACTTTGCCAACCACTATTAATCACTTATCCGACCCCTAAAAATAACTTTGACCAACAATTGGAATGACTTTGCCAACCACTGTTAATCACTTATCCGATCTATAGAAATGACTTTGCCCAACAATTGCAATGACTTTGCCAACCACTGTTAATCACTTATCCGACCTCTAAAAATAACTTTCACCAACAATTGTAATGACCTTGCCAACCAATGTTAATCACTTATCCAATCTCTAGAAATGACTTTGACCAACAATTGTAGTGACTCTGCCAACCACTGTTAATCACTTATCCGACTTCTAAAAATGACTTTGCCCAACGATTGTAATGACTTTGCCAACCACTGTTAATCACTTATCCGATCTCTAGAAATGACTTTTCCCAACAATTGTAATGACTTGCCAAACATGTTAATCAATTATCCGATCTCTAGAAATGACTTTGCCCAACAATTGCAATGACTTTGCCAACCACTGTTAATCACTTATCCGACCTCTAAAAATAACTTTGACCAACAATTGTAATGACTTTGCCAACCACTGTAATTCACTTATCCGATCTCTAGAAATGACTTTGCCCAACAATTGCAATGACTTTGCCAACCACTGTTAATGACTTATCCGATCTCTAGAAATGACTTTGACCAACAATTGTAATGACTTTGCCAACCACTGTTAATCACTTATCCGACCTCTAAAAATAACTTTCCCCAACAATTGTGACCTTGCCAACCACTGTTAATCACTTATCCGATCTCTAGAAATGACTTTGCCCAACAATTGTAGTGACTTTGCCAACCACTGTTAATCACTTATCCGATCTATAGAAATGACTTTGCCCAACAATTGCAATGACTTTGCCAACCACTGTTAATCACTTATCCGACCTCTAAAAATGACTTTGCCCAACAATTGTAAGACTTTGCCAACCACTGTTAATCACTTATCCGATCTCTAGAAATGACTTTGCCCAACAATTGCAATGACTTTGCCAACCACTGTTAATCACTTATCCGACCTCTAAAAATAACTTTGACCAACAATTGTAATGACTTTGCCAACTACTCTTAATCACTTATCCGACCTCTAAAAATGACTTTGCCCAACAAATGTAATGACTTTGCCAAACACTGTTAATCACTTATCCGACCTCTAGAATGACTTTGCCCAACAATTGTAATGACTTTGCCAAACACTGTTAATCACTTATCCGATCTCTAGAAATGACTTTGCCCAACAATTGCAATGACTTTGCCAACCACTGTTAATGACTTATCCGACCTCTAAAAATAACTTTCACCAACAATTGTAATGACCTTGCCAACCACTGTTAATCACTTATCCGATCTCTAGAAATGACTTTGCCCAACAATTGTAATGATTTTGCCAACTACTCTTAATCACTTATCCGACCTCTAAAAATGACTTTGCCCAACAAATGTAATGACTTTGCCAAACACTGTTAATCACTTATCCGACCTCTAGAAATGACTTTGCCCAACAATTGTAATGACTTTGCCAAACACTGTTAATCACTTATCCGATCTCTAGAAATGACTTTGCCCAACAATTGCAATGACTTTGCCAACCACTGTTAATGACTTATCCGACCTCTAAAAATAACTTTCACCAACAATTGTAATGACCTTGCCAACCACTGTTAATCACTTATCCGATCTCTAGAAATGACTTTGCCCAACAATTGATGACTTTGCCAACCACTGTTAATCACTTATCCGATCTATAGAAATGACTTTGCCCAACAATTGCAATGACTTTGCCAACCACTGTTAATCACTTATCCGACCTCTAAAAATGACTTTGCCCAACAATTGTAATGACTTTGCCAACCACTGTTAATCACTTATCCGATCTATAGAAATGACTTTGCCCAACAATTGCAATGACTTTGCCAACCACTGTTAATCACTTATCCGACCTCTAAAAATGACTTTGCCCAACAAATGTAATGACTTTGCCAAACACTGTTAATCACTTATCCGATCTCTAGAAATGACTTTGCCCAACAATTGCAATGACTTTGCCAACCACTGTTAATCACTTATCCGATCTCTGGAAATGACTTTGCCCAACAATTGTAATGACTTTGCCAACCACTGTTAATCACTTATCCGATCTCTAGAAATGACTTTGCCCAACAATTGTAATGACTTTGCCAACTACTCTTAATCACTTATCCGACATCTAAAAATAACTTTGCCCAACAAATGTAATGACTTTGCCAACCACTGTTAATCACTTATCCGACCTCTAGAAATGACTTTGCCCAACAATTGTAATGACTTTGCCAAACACTGTTAATCACTTATCCGATCTCTAGAAATGACTTTGCCAACAATTGCAATGACTTTGCCAACCCTGTTAATGACTTATCCGATCTTTAGAAATGACTTTGACCAACAATTGTAATGACTTTGCCAACCACTGTTAATCACTTATCCGACCTCTAAAAATAACTTTCACCAACAATTGTAATGACCTTGCCAACCACTGTTAATCACTTATCCGATCTCTAGAAATGACTTTGCCCACAATTGTAGTGACTTTGCCAACCACTGTTAATCACTTATCCGATCTATAGAAATGACTTTGCCCAACAATTGCAATGACTTTGCCAACCACTGTTAATCACTTATCCGACCTCTAAAAATGACTTTGCCCAACAATTGTAATGACTTTGCCAACCACTGTTAATCACTTATCCGATCTATAGAAATGACTTGCCCAACAATTGCAATGACTTTGCCAACCACTTTTAATCACTTATCAGACCTCTAAAAATAACTTTGACCAACAATTGAAATGACTTTGCCAACTACTGTTAATCACTTATCCGACCTCTAAAAATGACTTTGCCCAACAAATGTAATGACTTTGCCAAACACTGTTAATCACTTATCCGATCTCTAGAAATGACTTTGCCCAACAATTGCAATGACTTTGCCAACCACTGTTAATGACTTATCCGACCTCTAGAAATGACTTTGCCCAACAATTGTAATGACTTTGCCAACCACTGTTAATCACTTATCCGACCTCTAAAAATAACTTTCACCAACAATTGTAATGATTTTGTCAACTACTGTTAATCACTTATCCGACCTCTAAAAATGACTTTGCCCAACAATTGTAATGACTTTGCCAACCACTGTTAATCACTTATCCGATCTATAGAAATGACTTTGCCCAACAATTGCAATGACTTTGCCAACCACTTTTAATCACTTATCCGACCTCTAAAAACTTTGACCAACAATTGAAATGACTTTGCCAACCACTGTTAATCACTTATCCGATCTATAAAATGACTTTCCCAACAATTGCAATGACTTTGCCAACCACTTTTAATCACTTATCCGACCTCTAAAAATAACTTTGACCAACAATTGAAATGACTTTGCCAACCACTGTTAATCACTTATCCGACCTCTAAAAATGACTTTGCCCAACAAATGTAATGACTTTGCCAACCACTGTTAATCACTTATCCGATCTCTAAAAATAACTTTGCCCAACAAATGTAATGACTTTGCCAACCACTGTTATCACTTATCCGACCTCTAGAAATGACTTTGCCCAACAATGTAATGACTTTGCCAACCACTGTTAACTCTTATCCGACCTCTAAAAATGACTTTGCCCAACATGTAATGACTTTGCCAACCACTGTTAATCACTTATCCGATCTCTAAAATGACTTTGCCCAACAATTGTAATGACTTTGCCAACTACTCTTAATCACTTATCCGACATCTAAAATAACTTTGACCAACAATTGTAATGACTTTGCCAACCACTGTTAATCACTAATCCGATCTCTGGAAATGACTTTGCCCAACAATTGTAATGACTTTGCCAACCACTGTTAATCACTTATCCGATCTCTAGAAATGACTTTGCCCAACAATTGTAGTGACTTTGCCAACCACTGTTAATCACTTATCCGATCTATAGAAATGACTTTGCCCAACAATTGCAATGACTTTGCCAACCACTGTTAATCACTTATCCGACCTCTAAAATGACTTTGCCCAACAATTGAATGACTTTGCCAACCACTGTTAATCACTTATCCGATCTATAGAAATGACTTTGCCCACAATTGCAATGACTTTGCCAACCACTTTTAATCACTTATCAGACCTCTAAAAAACTTTGACCAACAATTGAAATGACTTTGCCAACTACTGTTAATCACTTATCCGACCTCTAAAATGACTTTGCCCAACAAATGTAATGACTTTGCCAAACACGTTAATCACTTATCCGATCTCTAGAAATGACTTTGCCCAACAATTGCAATGACTTTGCCAACCACTGTTAATGACTTATCCGACCTCTAGAAATGACTTTGCCCAACAATTGTAATGACTTTGCCAACCACTGTTAATCACTTATCCGACCTCTAAAAACTTTCACCAACAATTGTAAGATTTGCCAACTACTGTTAATCACTTATCCGACCTCTAAAAATGACTTTGCCCAACAATTGTAATGACTTTGCCAACCACTGTTAATCACTTATCCGATCTATAGAATGACTTTGCCCAACAATTGCAATGACTTTGCCAACCACTTTTAATCACTTATCCGACTCTAAAAATAACTTTGACCAACAATTGAATGACTTTGCCAACCACTGTTAATCACTTACCTCTATAGAAATGACTTTCCCCAACAATTGCAATGACTTTGCCAACCACTTTTAATCACTTATCCGACCTCTAAAAATACTTTGACCAACAATTGAAATGACTTTGCCAACCACTGTTAATCACTTATCCGACCTCTAAAAATGACTTTGCCCAACAAATTAATGACTTTGCCAACCACTGTTAATCACTTATCCGATCTCTAAAAATAACTTTGCCCAACAAATGTAATGACTTTGCCAACCACTGTTAATCACTTATCCGACCTCTAGAAATGACTTTGCCCAACAATTGTAATGACTTTGCCAACCACTGTTAAACTCTTATCCGACCTCTAAAAATGACTTTGCCCAACATGCAATGACTTTGCCAACCACTGTTAATGACTTATCCGACCTCTAGAAATGACTTTGCCCAACAATTGTAATGACTTTGCCAAACACTGTTAATCACTTATCCGATCTCTAGAAATGACTTTGCCCAACAATTGCAATGACTTTGCCAACCACTGTTAATGACTTATCCGACCTCTAGAAATGACTTTGCCCAACAATTGTAATGACTTTGCCAACCACTGTTAATCACTTATCCGACCTCTAAAAATAACTTTCACCAACAATTGTAATGATTTTGCCAACTACTGTTAATCACTTATCCGACCTCTAAAAATGACTTTGCCCAACAATTGTAATGACTTTGCCAACCACTGTTAATCACTTATCCGATCTATAGAAATGACTTTGCCCAACAATTGCAATGACTTTGCCAACCACTTTTAATCACTTATCCGACCTCTAAAAATAACTTTGACCAACAATTGAAATGACTTTGCCAACCACTGTTAATCACTTATCCGATCTATAGAAATGACTTTCCCCAACAATTGCAATGACTTTGCCAACCACTGTTAATCACTTATCCGACCTCCAAAAAAGACTTTGCCCAACAACTGAATGACTTTGCCAACCACTGTTAATCACTTATCCGACCTCTAAAAATGACTTTGCCCAACAAATGTAATGACTTTGCCAACCACTGTTAATCACTTATCCGATCTCTAAAAATAACTTTGCCCAACAAATGTAATGACTTTGCCAACCACTGTTAATCACTTATCCGACCTCTAGAAATGACTTTGCCCAACAATTGTAATGACTTTGCCAACCACTGTTAAACTCTTATCCGACCTCTAAAAATGACTTTGCCCAACATGCAATGACTTTGCCAACCACTGTTAATGACTTATCCGACCTCTAGAAATGACTTTGCCCAACAATTGTAATGACTTTGCCAACCACTGTTAATCACTTATCCGACCTCTAAAAATAACTTTCACCAACAATTGTAATGATTTGCCAACTACTGTTAATCACTTATCCGACCTCTAAAAATGACTTTGCCCAACAATTGTAATGACTTTGCCAACCACTGTTAATCACTTATCCGATCTATAGAAATGACTTTGCCCACAATTGCAATGACTTTGCCAACCACTTTTAATCACTTCCGACCTCTAAAATAACTTTGACCAACAATTGAAATGACTTTGCCAACCACTGTTAATCACTTATCCGATCTATAGAAATGACTTTCCCCAACAATTGCAATGACTTTGCCAACCACTTTTAATCACTTATCCGACCTCTAAAAATAACTTTGACCAACAATTGAAATGACTTTGCCAACCACTGTTAATCACTTATCCGACCTCTAAAAATGACTTTGCCCAACAAATGTAATGACTTTGCCAACCACTGTTAATCACTTATCCGATCTCTTAAAATAACTTTGCCCAACAAATGTAATGACTTTGCCAACCACTGTTAATCACTTATCCGACCTCTAGAAATGACTTTGCCCAACAAGTAATGACTTTGCCAACCACTGTTAACTCTTATCCGACCTCTAAAAATGACTTTGCCCAACATGTAATGACTTTGCCAACCACTGTTAATCACTTATCCGATCTCTAGAAATGACTTTGCCCAACAATTGTAATGACTTTGCCAACTACTCTTAATCACTTATCCGACATCTAAAAATAACTTTGACCAACAATTGTAATGACTTTGCCAACCACTGTTAATCACTAATCCGATCTCTGGAAATGACTTTGCCCAACAATTGTAATGACTTTGCCAACCACTGTTAATCACTTATCCGATCTCTAGAAATTTGCCAACCACTTTTAATCACTTATCCGACCTCTAAAAATACTTTGACCAACAATTGAAATGACTTTGCCAACCACTGTTATCACTTATCCGACCTCTAAAAATGACTTTGCCCAACAAATGTAATGACTTTGCCAACCACTGTTAATCACTTATCGATCTCTAGAAATGACTTTGCCCAACAATTGTAATGACTTTGCCAACCACTGTTACACTTATCCGATCTCTAGAAATGACTTTGCCCAACAATTGTAATGACTTTGCCAACTACTCTTAATCACTTATCCGACATCTAAAAATAACTTTGCCCAACAAATGTAATGACTTTGCCAACCACTGTTAATCACTTATCCGACCTCTAGAAATGACTTTGCCCAACATGTAATGACTTTGCCAACCACTGTTAAACTCTTCCGACCTCTAAAAATGACTTTGCCCAACATGTAATGACTTTGCCAACCACTGTTAATCACTTATCCGATCTCTAGAAATGACTTTGCCCAACAATTGTAATGACTTTGCCAACTACTCTTAATCACTTCCGACATCTAAAAATAACTTTGACCAACAATTGTAATGACTTTGCCAACCACTGTTAATCACTAATCCGATCTCTGGAAATGACTTTGCCCAACAATTGTAATGACTTTGCCAACCACTGTTAATCACTTATCCGATCTCTAGAAATGACTTTGCCAACCACTTTTAATCACTTATCCGACCTCTAAAAATAACTTTGACCAACAATTGAAATGACTTTGCCAACCACTGTTAATCACTTATCCGACCTCTAAAAATGACTTTGCCCAACAAATGTAATGACTTTGCCAACCACTGTTAATCACTTATCCGATCTCTAGAAATGACTTTGCCCAACAATTGTAATGACTTTGCCAACCACTGTTAATCACTTATCCGATCTCTAGAAATGACTTTGCCCAACAATTGTAATGACTTTGCCAACTACTCTTAATCACTTATCCGACATCTAAAAATAACTTTGCCCAACAAATGTAATGACTTTGCCAACCACTGTTAATCACTTATCCGACCTCTAGAAATGACTTTGCCCAACAATTGTAATGACTTTGCCAACCACGTTAAACTCTTATCCGACCTCTAAAGACTTTGCCCAACATGTAATGACTTTGCCAACCACTGTTAATCACTTATCCGATCTATAGAAATGACTTTGCCCAACAATTGTAATGACTTTGCCAACAACTCTTAATCACTTATCCGACATCTAAAAATAACTTTGACCAACAATTGTAATGACTTTGCCAACCACTGTTAATCACTATCCGATCTCTGGAAATGACTTTGCCCACATTGTAATGACTTTGCCAACCACTGTTAATCACTTATCCGATCTCTAGAAATGACTTTGCCCAACAATTGTAATGACTTTTCCAACCACTGTTAATCACTTATCCGACCTCTAAAAATGACTTTGCCCAACAAATGTAATGACTTTGCCAACCACTGTTATTCACTTATCCGATCTCTAGAAATGACTTTGCCCAACAATTGTAATGACTTTGCCAACCACTGTTAAACTCTTATCCGACCTCTAAAAATGACTTTGCCCAACAATTGTAATGACTTTGCCAACCACTGTTAATCTCTTATCTGATCTCTAGAAATGACTTTGCCCAACAATTGAAATGACTTTGCCAACCACTGTTAATCACCTTGCCGATTTGTAGAAATGACTTTGCCCAACAATTGTAATGACTTTGCCAACCACTGTAATTCACTTATCCGACCTCTAGAAATGACTTTGCCCAACAATTGTAATGACTTTGCCAACTACTCTTAATCACTTATCCGACATCTAAAAATAACTTTGACCAACAATTGTAATGACTTTGCCAACCACTGTAATCACTTATCCGATCTCTAGAAATGACTTTGCCCAACAATTGTAATGACTTTGCCAACCACTGTTAATCACTTATCCGACCTCTAAAAATGACTTTGCCCAACAATTGTAATGACTTTGCCAACCACTGTTATCACTTATCCGACCTCAAAAATGACTTTGCCCAACAATTGTAATGAATTTGCCACCACTGTTAATCACTTATCCGATCTCTAGAAATTGATTTTGCCCAACAATTGTAGTGACTTTGCCACCACTGTTAATCACTTATCCGATCTATAGAAATGACTTTGCCCAACAATTGTAATGAATTTGCCAACCACTTTAATCACTTATCCGATCTCTAAATGACTTTGCCCCACAATTGCAATGACTTTGCCAACCACTGTTGTTTAATCACTTATCCGACCTCTAAAAATACTTTGCCAACAATTGTAATGACTTTGCCAACCACTGTTCACTTATCCGATCTCTAGAAATGACTTTGCCCACAATTGTAGTGACTTTGCCAACACTGTTTAATCACTTATCCGATCTATAGAAATGACTTTGCCAACAATTGAATGACTTTGCCAACCACTGTTATCACTTATCCGACCTCTAAAATGACTTTGCCCACATTGTATGACTTTGGCCAACCACTGTAATCACTTATCCGACCCTAAAATGACTTTGCCCACAATTGTAATGACTTTGCCAACCACTTTAATCACTTATCCGACCTCTAAAAAAACTTTGACCAACAATTGTTGACTTGTGCCAACCACTGTTAATCACTTCCGACCTCTAAAAATGACTTTGCCCAACATTGTAATGACTTTGCAACCACTGTTAATCACTTATCCCGATCTAGAAAATGACTGCCCAACAATTGAATGACTTGCCAACCACTTTTATCACTTATCCCTCCTCTAGAAAACTTTGCCAACAATTGAAATGACTTTGCCAACCACTGTATCACTTATCCGACCTCTAAAAATGACTTTGCCAACAATGTAATGACTTTGCCAACCACTGTTAATCACTTCCGACCTCTAAAATGACTTTGCCCAACTTGTAATGACTTTGCCAACCACTGTTAATCACTTCCGATCTCTAGAAATGACTTTGCCCAACAATTGTAATGACTTTGCCAACCACTCTTAATCACTTATCCGATCTAAAATACTTTGCCCAACAATTGTAATGACTTTGCCAACCACTGTTAATCACTAATCCGATCAATAGAAATGACTTTGCCCAACAATTGTAATGACTTTGCCAACCACTGTTAATCACTTATCCGATCTCTAGAAATGACTTTGCCCAACAATTGTAATGACTTTGCCACCACTGTTAATCACTTATCCGACCTCTAAAATGACTTTGCCCACAATTGTAATGAATTTGCCAACTACTCTTATCACTTATCCGACATCTAAAAATAACTTTGACCAACAATTGTAATGACTTTGCCAACCACTGTTAATCACTAATCCGATCATAGAAACTTTGCCCAACAATTGTAATGACTTTGCCAACCACTGTTAATCACTTATCCGAACTCTAAAAATGACTTTGCCCAACAATTGTAATGACTTTGCCAACCACTGTTAATCACTTATCCGACCACTAAAAATAACTTACACCAACATTTGTAATGACTTTGCCAACCACTGTTAATCACTTATCCGATCTAATAAAATGACTTTGCCCAACAATTGTAATGACTTTGCCAACCACTGTTAATCACTTATCCGATCTATAGAAATGACTTTGCCCAAAAATTGCAATGACTTTGCCAACCACTGTTAATCACTTATACGAACTCTAAAAATGACTTTGCCCAACAATTGTAATGAATTTGCCAACCACTGTTAATCACTTATCCGATCTCTAGAAATGACTTTTCCCAACAATTGCAATGAATTTGCCAACCACTGTTAATCTCTTATCCGACCTCTAAAAAACTTTGACCAACAATTGTAATGACTTTGCCAACCACTGTTAATCACTTATACGAACTCTAAAATGACTTTGCCCACCAATTGTAATGACTTTGCCAACCACTGTTAATCACTTATCCGACCACTTAAATAACTTTCCCACATTGTAATGACTTTGCAAACTACTGTTAATCACTTATCCGACCTCTAAAAATGACTTTGCCCAACAATTAATGACTTTGCCACCACTGTTAATCACTTATATCCATCTATAGATGACTTTGCCCAAAATTGCAATGACTTTGCCAACCACTGTTAATCACTTATACGAACTCTAAAAATGACTTTGCCCACAATTGTAATGACTTTGCCAACCACTGTTAATCACTTATCCGACCCTAAATAACTTTGCCCAACAATTTTAATGACTTTGCCAACCACTGTTAATCACTTATCCGACCTCTAAAAATGACTTTGCCCAACAATTTAAGACTTTGCCAACCACTGTTAATCACTTATCCGATCTAGAAATGACTTTGCCCAACAATTGCAATGACTTTGCCAACCACTTTTAATCACTTATCCGACCTCTAAAAATACTTGACCAACAATTGAATGACTTTGCCAACCACTGTTAATCACTTATCCGACCTCTAAAAATACTTTGCCCAACAAATGTAATGACTTTGCCAACCACTGTTAATCACTTATCCGATCCTCTAGAAATGACTTTGCCCAACAATTGTAATGACTTTGCCAACCACTGTTAATCACTTATCCGATCTCTAGAAATGACTTTGCCCAACAATTGTAATGACTTTGCCAACTACTCTTAATCACTTATCCGACATCTAAAAATAACTTTGACCAACAATTGTAATGACTTTGCCAACCACTGTTAATCACTATCCGATCTCTAGAAATGACTTTGCCCAACAATTGTAATGACTTTGCCAACCACTGTTATCACTTATCCATCTCTAGAAATGACTTTGCCAACAATTGTAATGACTTTGCCAACCACTGTTAATCACTTATCCGACCCTCTAAAAATGACTTTGCCCAACAATTGTAATGAATTTGCCAACCACTGTTAATCACTTATCCGATCTCTAGAAATGACTTTGCCCAACAATTGCAATGACTTTGCCAACCACTGTTACACTTATCCGACCTCTAAAAATAACTTTGACCAACAATTGTAATGACTTTGCCAACCACTGTTAATCACTTATACGAACTCTAAAAAACTTTGCCCAACAATTGTAAAACTTTGCCAACCACTGTTCTCACTTATACGAACTCTAAATGACTTTGCCACAAGTGACTTTTGCCAACCACTGTTAATCACTTATCCGACCACTAAATAATAACCAACATTTGTAATGACTTTGCCAACCACTGTTAATCACTTATCCGATCTAATAAAATGACTTTGCCCAAAAATTGCAATGACTTTGCCAACCACTGTTAATCACTTATACGAACTCTAAAAATGACTTTGCCCAACAATTGTAACTTTGCCAACCACTGTTAATCACTTATCCGACCTAAAAATAACTTTGCCCAACAATTTTA
>JAILYF010000392.1:0-17020 GCA_025491095.1 Brachionus asplanchnoidis | reverse complement strand
ACTTGATCTTTCGTGTCTTGATCGTCTTTCGGCTTCATTCGTTCTTGGACTTGATCATCATCATGAATTGATCGTTTTTTATTTCTTGATCGTTTTTGTGACTTGATCTTATTTGTGACTTGATCGTCAAGTGACTTGATTGTCAAAGTGACTTCTTGAACAGCTTGTGCTTTATTGATCTTCCTTTCACTTTTTAATAGTCCTTGATACTCCCTAATCGTCATTTGTTCTTATTCGCCCTTTGAATTGATCGTCCAAGCGACTTCATGAATATCTATATGACTTGTTGATCGTCCTTTTACTTTTATGATAGAACTAATCACTTCTTGTTCGTCCTTGTTACTTCTTGAACGTCGTTGGGCTTATATCGTCCCTGTGACTTAATCGTTCTAAGGTCTTGATCGTTTTGTTGACTTGATCTTTTCTGTATCTTGATCGTCTTTCGGCTTCATTCGTTCCTGTGACTTGATCATCATCATGAATTTATCGATTTTTATTTCTTGATCGTTTTTGTGACTTGATCGTATTTGTGACTTGATCGTCAAAGTGACTTGATCGGTCAAGCGACTTCATGAATATCTATATGACTTGTTGATCGTCCTTTTACTTTTATGATAGAACTAATCACTTCTTGTTCGTCCTAGTTACTTCTTAAACGTCGTTGGGTTTATTTCGTCAATGTGACTTAATCGTTCTAAGGTCTTGATCGTCTTGTTGACTTGATCATCATCATGAAATGATCGTTTTTTATTTCTTGATCGTTTTTGTGACTTGATTGTATTTGTGACTTGATCGTCAAATTGACTTGACTGTCAAAGTGACTTCTTGAACATGCTTGTGACTTATTGATCTTCCTTTTCACTTCTTTATTGTCCTTGATACTCCCTAATCGTCATTTGTTCTTATTCGCCCTTTGAATTGATCGTCCAAGCGACTTCATGAATATCTTTATGACTTGTTGATCGACCTTTTACTTTTATGATAGAACTAATCACTTCTTGTTCGTCCTTGTTACTTCTTGAACGTCGTTGGGCTTCATTCGTTCCTGTGACTTGATCATCATCATGAATTGATCGTTTTTGTGACTTGATCGTATTTGTGACTTGATCTTATTTGTGACTTGATTGTCAAAGTGACTTGATTGTCAAAGTGACTTCTTGAACATGCTTGTGCTTTATTGATCTTCCTTTTCACTTCTTTATTGTCCTTGATACTCCCTAATCGTCATTTTTTCTCTTATTCGCCCTTGAATTGATCGTCCAAGCGACTTCATGAATATCTATATGACTTGTTGATCGTCCTTTTACTTTTATGATAGAACTAATCACTTCTTGTTCGTCCTTGTTACTTCTTGAACGTCGTTGGGCTTATATCGTCCCTAAGACTTAATCGTTCTAAGGTCTTGATCGTTTTGTTGACTTGATCTTTTCTGTGTCTTGATCGTCTTTCGGCTTCATTCGTTCTTGTGACTTGATCATCATCATGAAATGATCGTTTTTATTTCTTGATCGTTTTTGTGACTTGATGGTATTTGTGACTTGATCGTCAAAGTGACTTGATCGGTCAAGCGACTTCATGATAATCTATATACTTGTTGATCGTCCTTTTACTTTTATAATAGAACTAATCACTTCTTGTTCGTCCTTGTTACTTCTTGAACGTCGTTGGGCTTATATCGTCCCTGTGACTTAAGCGTTCTAAAGTCTTGATCGTTTTGTTGACTTGATCATTTCTGTGTCTTGATCGTCTTTCGGCTTCATTCGTTCTTGTGACTTGATCATCATCATGAATTGATCGTTTTTTATTTCTTGATCGTTTTGTGACTTGATATTTGTGACTTGATCGTCAAAGTGACTTGATCGGTCAAGCGACTTCATGAATTTCTATATACTTGTTGATCGTCCTTTTCTTTTATGATAGAACTAATCACTTCTTCGTTCGTCCTTGTTACTTCTGAACGTCTGGGCTTATATCGTCCCTGTGACTAATCGTTCTAAGGTCTTGATCGTTTTGTTAACTTGATCTTTTCTGTGTCTTGATCGTCTTTCGGCTTCATTCGTTCTTGTGACTGAGCATCTCATGAATTGATCGTTTTTTATTTCTTGATCGTTTTTGTGACTTGATCTTATTTGTGACTTGATCGTCAAAGTGACTTGATTGTCAAAGTGACTTCTGAACATGCTTGTGCTTTATTGATCTTCCTTTTCACTTCTTTATTGTCCTTGATACTCCTAATCGTCATTTGTTCTTATTCGCCCTTTGAATTGATCGTCCAAGCGACTTCATGAATCTATATGACTTGTTAATCGTCCTTTTACTTTTATGATAGAACTAATCACTTCTTGTCATCCTTGTTACTTCTTAACGTCGTTGGCTTATATCGTCCCTGTGACTTAATCGTTCTAAGGTCTTCATCGTTTTGTTAACTTGATCTTTTCTGTGTTTTGATCGTCTTTCGGCTTCATTCGTTCTTGTGACTTGATCAATCATCATGAATTGATCGTTTTTATTTCTTGATCGTTTTTGTGACTTGATCGTATTTGTGACTTTGATCGTCAAAGTGACTTGATTGTCAAAGTGACTTCTTGAACATGCTTGTGACTTATTGATCTTCCTTTTCACTTCTTTATAGTCCTTGATACTCCCTAATCGTCATTTGTTCTTATTCGCCCTTTGATTTGATCGTCCAAGCGACTTCATGAATATATATTTGACTTGTTGATCGTCCTTTTACTTTTATGATAGAACTAATCACTCCTTGTTCGTCCTTGTTACTTCTTGAACGTCGTTGGGCTTATATCGTCCCTGTGACTTATCGTTCTAAGGTCTTGATCGTTTTGTTGACTTGATCTTTTCTGTGTCTTGATCGTCTTTCGGCATTTCATTCGTTCTTGTGACTTGATCATCATCATGAATTGATCGTTTTTTATTCTTGATCGTTTTGTGACTTGATCGATTTGGGGACTTGATCGTCAAGTGACTTGATTGTCAAAGTGACTTCTTGAACATGCTTGTGACTTATTGATTCTTCCTTTTCACTTCTTTATAGTCTTGATACTCCTAATCGTCATTTGTTCTTATTCGCCCTTTTGAATTGATCGTCCAAGCGACTTCATGAATATCTATATGTAACTTGTTGAACGTCCTTTACTTTTATGATAGAACTAATCACTTCTTGTTCGTCCTAGTTACTTCTTAAACGTCGTTAGGTTTATTTCGTCCCTGTGACTTAATCGTTCTAAGGTCTTGATCGTTTTGTTGACTTGATCTTTTCTGTGTCTTGATCGTCTTTCGGCTTCATTCGTTCTTATGACTTGATCATCATCATGAATTGATCGTTTTTTATTTCTTGATCGTTTTGGTGACTTGATCGTATTTGTGACTTGATCGTAAAAGTGACTTGATTGTAAAAGTGACTTCTTGAACATGCTTGTGACTTATTGATCTTCCGTTTCACTTCTTTATAGTCCTTGATACTCCTAATCCGTCATTTGTTCTTATTCGCCTTTGATTGATCGTCAAGCGACTTCATGAATATCTAAATGACTTGTTGAACGTCCTTTTACTTTATGATAGAACTAATCACTTCTTGTTCGTCCTTAGTTACTTTTAAACGTCGTTGGGCTTATATTCGGTCCCCTGTGACTTAATCTGTTCTAAGGTCTGATCGTTTGGTTGACTTGATCTTTCCTGTGTCTTGATCGTCCTTTCGGCTTCATTCGTTCTTAGTGACTTGATCATCATCATGAAATGATTGTTTTTATTTCTTGATCGTTTTGGTGACTTGATTCGTATTTGTGACTTGATCGTCAAAGTGACCTTGATTGTCAAGTGACTTCTTGAACATGCTTGTGACTTATTGATCTTCCTTTTCACTTCTTGAATAGTCCTTATATCCCTTAATCGTCATTTGTTCTTATTCGCGCCTTTTGATTGATCGTCCAAGCGACTTTAATGAATATCTAAATGACTTGTTGAATCGTCCTTTTACTTTTATGATAGAACTAATCACTTCTTGTTCGCCTTGTTACTTTTGAAACGTCGTTGGGTTATATTCGTCCCTGTGACTTAATCGTTCTAAGGTCTTGATCGTCTTGTTGACTTGATCTTCCTGTGTCTTGTTCGTCTTTCGGCTTCATTCGTTCTTGTGACTTGATCATCATCATGAATTGATCGTTTTTTTTTTCTTGATCGTTTTTTGTGACTTGATCGTATTTGTGACATGATCGTCAAAGTGACTTGTTTGTCAAAGTGACTTCTTGAACATGCTTGTGACTTATTGATCTTCCTTTTCACTTCTTTATAGTCCTTGATACTCCCTAATCGTCATTTGTTCTTATTCGCCCTTTGAATTGATCGTCCAAGCGACTTCATAAATATCTAAATGACTTGTTGATCGTCCTTTTACTTTTATGATAGAACTTATCACTTCTTGTTCGTCCTAGTTACTTCTTAAACGTCGTTGGGTTATATCGTCCCACTGTGACTAATCGTTCTAAGGTCTTGATCGTTTTGTGACTTGATCTTTTCTGTGGTCTTGATCGTCTTTCGGCTTTCATTCGTTCTTGTGACTTGATCATCATCATGAATTGATCGTTTTTTATTCTTGATCGTTTTTGTGACTTGATCGTATTTTGACTTGATCGTCAAAGTGACTTGATTGTCAAAGTGACTTCTTGAAATGCTTGTGACTTATTGATCTTCCTTTTCACTTCTTATAGTCCTTGATACTCCCTAATCGTCATTTGTTCTTATTCGCCCTTTGAATTGATCGTCCAAGCGACTTCATGAATATATATAGACTTGTTGATCGTCCTTTTACTTTATGATAGAACTAATCACTTCTTGTTCGTCCTTGTTACTTCTTGAACGTCGTTGGGCTTATATTCGTCCCTGTGACCTTATCGTTCTAAGGTCTTGATCGTTTTGTTGACTTGATCTTTTCTGTGTCTTGATCGTCTTTCGGCTTCATTCGTTCTTGTGACTTGATCATCATCATGAATTGATCGTTTTTTATTTCTTGATCGTTTTTGGTGACTTGAATCGTATTTGTGACATGATCGTCAAAGTGACTTGTTTGTCAAAGTGACTTCTTGAACAAGCTTGTGACTTATTGATCTTCCTTTTCACTTCTTTATAGTACTTGATACTCCTTAATCGTCATTTGTTCTTATTCGCCCTTTTGATTGATCGGTCAAGCGACTTCATGAATATCTTTATGACTTGTTGATCGTCCTTTTACTTTTATGATAGAACTAATCACTTCTTGTTCGTCCTATGTTACTTCTTAAACGTCGTTGGGTTTATTTCGTCCCTGTGGACTTAATCGTTCTAAGGTCTTGATCGTTTTGTTGACTTGATCTTTCTGTGTCTTGATCGTCTTTCGGCTTCATTCGTTCTTGTGACTTGATCATCATCATGAATTGATCGTTTTTTATTCTTGATCGTTTTGTGACTTGATCGTATTGTGACTTGATCGTCAAAGTGACTTGATTGTCAAAGGGACTTCTTGAACATGCTTGTGACTTATTGATCTTCCTTTTCACTTTTTAATAGTCCTTTATATTCCTGAATCGTCATTTGTTCTTATTCGCCCTTTTGATTGATCGTCAAAGCGACTTCATGAATATCTAAATGACTTGTTGAACGTCCTTTTACTTTAATGATAGAACTAATCACTTCTTGTTCGTCCTAGTTACTTATTAAACGTCGTTGGGTTTATTTCGTCCCTGTGACTTAATCGTTCTAAGGTCTTGATCGTCTTGTTGACTTGATCTTTCCTTGTGTCTTGATCGTCTTCGGCTTCATTCGTTCTTGTGACTTGATCATCATCATGAATTGATCGTTTTTTATTTCTTGATCGTTTTTGTGACTTGATCGTATTTGTGACTTGATTCGTCAAAGTGACTTGATTAGCAAAGTGACTTCTTGAACATGCTTGTGACTATTGATCTTCCTTTTCACTTTCTTAATAGTCCTTTATACTTCCTTAATCGTCATTTGTTCTTATTCGCCCTTTGATTGATCGTCAAGCGACTTCATGATATCTAATGACTTGTTTGATCGTCCTTTTACTTTTATGATAGAACTAATGACTTCTTGTTCATCCTAGTTACTTTTTAAACGTCGTTGGGTTTATTTCGTCCCTGTGACTAAATCGTTCTAAATCCTTGATCGTTTTGTTGACTTGATCTTTTCTGTGTCTTGATCGTCTTTCGGCTTCATTCGTTCTTGTGACTTGATCATTATCATGAATTGATCGTTTTTTATTTTCTGATCGTTTTTGTGACTTGATCGTATTTGTGACTTGATCGTCAAAGTGACTTGATGGTCAAAGTGACTTCTTGAACATGCTTGTGACTTATTGATCTTCCTTTTCACTTTTTAATAGTCCTTTTTATTCCTTAATCGTCATTTGTTATTATTCGCCCTTTTGATTGATGGTCAAAGCGACTTCATGAATATCAAAATGACTTGTTGATCGTGCTTTTACTTTCATGATAGAACTAATCATTTCTTGTTCGTCCTCGTTACTTCTTGAACGTCGTTGGGCTTATATTGTCCCTGTGAATTAATCGTTCTAAGGTCCTGATCGTTTTGTTGACTTGATCTTTTCTGTGTCTTGATCGTCTTTCGGCTTCATTCGTTCCTGTGACTTGATCATCATCATGAATTGATCTTTTTTTATTTCTTGATCGTTTTTGTGACTTGATCGTATTTGTGACTTGATCGTCAAAGTGACTTGATTGTCAAAGTGACTTCTTGAACATGCTTGCGACTTATTGATCTTCCTTTTCACTTCTTTATAGTACTTGATACTCCCTTATCGTCATTTGTTCTTATTCGCCCTTTGAATTGATCGTCCAAGCGACTTCATGAATATCTATATGACTTGTTGATCGTCCTTTTACTTTTATGATAGAACTAATCACTTTTTGTTCGTCCTTGTACTTCTTGAACGTCGTTGGGCTTATATCGTCCCCTGTGACTTAATCGTTCTAAAGTCTTGATCGTTTTGTTGACTGATCTTTTCTGTGTCTTGATCGTCTTCGGCCTCATTCGTTCTTGTGACTTGATCATCATCATGAATTGATCGTTTTTATTTCTTGATCGTTTTTGTGACTTGATTGTATTTGTGACTTGATCGTCAAAGTGACTTGATCGGTCAAGCGACTTCATGAATATCTATATGACTTGTTGATCGTCCTTTTACTTTTATGATAGAACTAATCACTTCTTGTTCGTCCTAGTTTCTTCTTAAACGTCGTTGGGTTTATTTCGTCCCTGTGACTAAATCGTTCTAAGGTCTTGATCGTCTTGTTGACTTGATCATCATCATGAATTGATCGTTTTTTATTTCTTGATCGTTTTTGTGACTTGATCGTATTTGTGACTTGATCGTCAAAGTGACTTGATTGTCAAAGTGACTTCTTGAACATGCTTGTGACTTATTGATCTTCCTTTTCACTTCTTTATTGTCCTTGATACTCCCTAATCGTCATTTGTTCTTATTCGCCCTTTGAATTGATCGTCCAAGCGACTTCATGAATATCTATATGACTTGTTGATCGTCCTTTTACTTTTATGATAGAACTAATCACTTCTTGTTCAACCTTGTTACTTCTTGAACGTCGTTGGGCTTATATCGTCCCTGTGACTTAATCGTTCTAAAGTCTTGATCGTTTTGTTGACTTGATCTTTTCTGTGTCTTGATCGTCTTTCGGCTTCATTCGTTCTTGTGACTTGATCATCATCATGAATTGATCGTTTTTTATTTCTTGATCGTTTTTGTGACTTGATTGTATTTCTGACTTGATCGTCAAAGTGACTTGATCGGTCAAGCGACTTCATGAATATCTATATGACTTGTTGATCGTCCTTTTACTTTTATGATATAACTAATCACTTCTTGTTCAACCTTGTTACTTCTTGAACGTCGTTGGGCTTATATCGTCCCTGTGACTGATCGTTCTAAAGTCTTGATCGTTTTGTTGACTTGATCTTTTCTGTGTCTTGATCGTCTTTCGGCTTCATTCGTAATTGTGACTTGATCATCATCATGAATTGATCGTTTTTTATTTCTTGATCGTTTTTGTGACTTGATTGTATTTGTGACTTGATCGTCAAAGTGACTTGATCGGTCAAGCGACTTCATGAATATCTATATGACTGTTGATCGTCCTTTTACTTTTATGATAGAGCTAATCACTTCTTGTTCGTCCTAGTTACTTCTTAAACGTCGTTGGGTTTCTTTCGTCCCTGTGACTTAATCGTTCTTAGGTCTTGATCGTCTTGTTGACTTGATCATCATCATGAATTGATCGTTTTTTATTTCTTGATCGTTTTTGTGACTTGATCGTATTTGTGACTTGATCGTCAAGTGACTTGATTGTCAAAGTGACTTCTTGAACATGCTTGTGACTTATTGATCTTCCTTTTCACTTCTTTTTTGTCCTTGATACTCCCTAATCGTCATTTGTTCTTATTTGCCCTTTGAATTGATCGTCCAAGCGACTTCATGAATATCTATATGACTTGTTGATCGTCCTTTTACTTTTATGATAGAACTAATCACTTCTTGTTCGTCCCTGTTACTTCTTGAACGTCGTTGGGCTTATATCGTCCCTGTGACTTAATCGTTCTAAAGTCTTGATCGTTTTGTTGACTTGATCTTTCCTGTGTCTTGATCGTCTTTCGGCTTCATTCGTTCCTGTGACTTGATCATCATCATGAATTGATCGTTTTTTATTTCCTGATCGTTTTTGTGACTTGATCGTTTTTGTGACTTGATCGTCAAAGTGACTTGATCGGTCAAGTGACCTCATGAATCTCTATAGACTTGTTGATCGTCCTTTTATTTTTATGATAGAGCTAATCACTTCTTGTTCGTCCTAGTTACTTCTTAAACGTCGTTGGGTTTCTTTCGTCCCTGTACTTAATCGTTTTAAGGTCTTGATCGTCTTGTTGACTTGATCATCATCATGAATTGATCGTTTTTTTTTTTCTTGATCGTTTTTGTGACTTGATTGTATTTGTGACTTGATCGTCAAAGTGACTTGATCGGTCAAGCGACTTCATGAATATCTATATGACTTGTTGATTGTCCTTTTACTTTTATGATAGAACTAATCACTTCTTGTTCGTCCTAGTTACTTCTTAAACGTCGTTGGGTTTATTTCGTCCCTGTGACTAAATCGCTCTAAGGTCTTGATCGTCTTGTTGACTTGATCATCATCATGAATTGATTGTTTTTTTTTTCTTGATCGTTTTTTGACTTGATTGTATTGTGACTTGATCGTCAAAGTGACTTGATCGGTCAAGCGACTTCATGAATATCTATATGACTTGTTGATCGTCCTTTTACTTTTATGATAGAACTAATCACTTCTTGTTCGTCCTAGTTACTTCTTAAACGTCGTTGGGTTTATTTCGTCCCTGTGACTAAATCGTTCTAAGGTCTTGATCGTCTTGTTGACTTGATCTTTCCTGTGTCTTGATCGTCTTTCGGCTTCATTCGTTCTTGTGACTTGATCATCATCATGAATTGATCGTTTTTTATTTCCTGATCGTTTTTGTGACTTGATCGTTTTTTATTTCTTGATCGTCAAAGTGACTTGATCGGTCAAGCGACTTCATGAATATCATATGACTTGTTGATCGTCCTTTTACTTTTATGATAGAGCTAATCACTTCATGTTCGTCCTAGTTACTTCTTAAACGTCGTTGGGCTTATATCGTCCCTGTGACTTAATCGTTCTAAAGTCTTGATCGTTTTGTTGACTTGATCTTTCCTGTGTCTTGATCGTCTTTCGGCTTCATTCGTTCCTGTGACTTGATCATCATCATGAATTGATCGTTTTTTATTTCCTGATCGTTTTTGTGACTTGATCGATTTTGTGACTTGATCGTCAAAGTGACTTGATCGGTCAAGTGACCTCATGAATATCTATATGACTTGTTGATCGTCCTTTTATTTTTATGATAGAGCTAATCACTTCTTGTTCGTCCTAGTTACTTCTTAAACGTCGTTGGGTTTCTTTCGTCCCTGTGACTTAATCGTTTTAAGGTCTTGATCGTCTTGTTGACTTGATCATCATCATGAATTGATCGTTTTTTATTTCTTGATCGTTTTTGTGACTTGATTGTATTTGTGACTTGATCGTCAAAGTGACTTGATCGGTCAAGCGACTTCATGAATATCTATATGACTTGTTGATTGTCCTTTTACTTTTATGATAGAACTAATCACTTCTTGTTCGTCCTAGTTACTTCTTAACGTCGTTGGTTTATTTCGTCCCTGTGACTAAATCGCTCTAAGGTCTTGATCGTCTTGTTGACTTGATCATCATCATGAATTGATCGTTTTTTATTTCTTGATCGTTTTTGTGACTTGATTGTATTGTGACTTGATCGTCAAAGTGACTTGATCGGTCAAGCGACTTCATGAATATCTATATGACTTGTTGATCGTCCTTTTACTTTTATAGACTAATCACTTCTTGTTCGTCCTAGTTACTTCTTAAACGTCGTTGGGTTTATTTCGTCCCTGTGACTAAATCGTTCTAAGGTCTTGATCGTCTTGTTGACTTGATCTTTCCTGTGTCTTGATCGTCTTTCGGCTTCATTCGTTCTTGTGACTTGATCATCATCATGAATTGATCGTTTTTTATTTCCTGATCGTTTTTGTGACTTGATCGTTTTTTATTTCTTGATCGTCAAAGTGACTTGATCGGTCAAGCGACTTCATGAATATCTATATGACTTGTTGATCGTCCTTTTACTTTTATGATAGAGCTAATCACTTCATGTTCGTCCTAGTTACTTCTTAAACGTCGTTGGGTTTCTTTCGTCCCTGTGACTTAATCGTTCTTAGGTCTTGATCGTCTTGTTGACTTGATCATCATCATGAATTGATCGTTTTTTTTTCTTGATCGTTTTTGTGACTTGATTGTATTGTGACTTGATCGTCAAAGTGACTTGATCGGTCAAGCGACATCATGAATATCTATATGACTTGTTGATCGTCCTTTTACTTTTATGATAAAGCTAATCACTTCTTGTTCGTCCTAGTTACTTCTTAAACGTCGTTGGGTTTCTTTCGTCCCTGTGACTTAATCGTTCTAAGGTCTTGATCGTCTTGTTGACTTGATCATCATCATGAATTGATCGTTTTTTATTTCTTGATCGTTTTTGTGACTTGATTGTATTTGTGACTTGATCGTCAAAGTGACTTGATCGGTCAAGCGACTTCATGAATATCTATATGACTTGTTGATCGTCCTTTTACTTTTATGATAGAACTAATCACTTCTTGTTCGTCCTAGTTACTTCTTAACGTCGTTGGGTTTATTTCGTCCCTGTGACTAAATCGTTCTAAGGTCTTGATCGTCTTGTTGACTTGATCATCATCATGAATTGATCGTTTTTTATTTCTTGATCGTTTTTGTGACTTGATCGTATTTGTGACTTGATCGTCAAAGTGACTTGATTGTCAAAGTGACTTCTTGAACATGCTTGTGACTTATTGATCTTCCTTTTCACTTCTTTATTGTCCTTGATACCCCTAATCGTCATTTGTTCTTATTCGCCCTTTGAATTGATCGTCCAAGCGACTTCATGAATACTATATGACTTGTTGATCGTCCTTTTACTTTAATGATAGAACTAATCACTTCTTGTTCAACCTTGTTACTTCTTGAACGTCGTTGGGCTTATATCGTCCCTGTGACTGATCGTTCTAAAGTCTTGATCGTTTTGTTGACTTGATCTTTTCTGTGTCTTGATCGTCTTTCGGCTTCATTCGTTCTTGTGACTTGATCATCATCATGAATTGATCGTTTTTTATTTCTTGATCGTTTTTGTGACTTGATTGTATTTCTGACTTGATCGTCAAAGTGACTTGATCGGCCAAGCGACTTCATGAATATCTATATGACTTGTTGATCGTCCTTTTACTTTTATGATAGAACTAATCACTTCTTGTTCAACCTTGTTACTTCTTGAACGTCGTTGGGCTTATATCGTCCCTGTGACTTAATCGTTCTAAAGTCTTGATCGTTTTGTTGACTTGATCTTTTCTGTGTCTTGATCGTCTTTCGGCTTCATTCGTTCCTGTGACTTGATCATCATCATGAATTGATCGTTTTTTTTCCTGATCGTTTTTGTGACTTGATCGTTTTTGTGACTGATCGTCAAAGTGACTTGATCGGTCAAGCGACTTCTGGAATATCTATATGACTTGTGATCGTCCTTTACTTTTATGATAGAGCTAATCACTTCTTGTTCGTCCTAGTTACTTCTTAAACGTCGTTGGGTTTCTTTCGTCCCTGTGACTTAATCGTTCTTAGGTCTTGATCGTCTTGTTGACTTGATCATCATCATGAATTGATCGTATTTGTGACTTGATCGTCAAAGTGACTTGATTGTCAAAGTGACTTCTTGAACATGCTTGTGACTTATTGATCTTCGTTTTCACTTCTTTATTGTCCTTGACTCCCTAATCGTCATTTGTTCTTATTCGCCCTTTGAATTGATCGTCCAGCGACTTCATGCATACTTTATGACTTGTGATCGTCCTTTTACTTTAATGATAAACTAATCACTTCTTGTTCAACCTTGTTACTTCTTGAACGTCGTTGGGCTTATATCGTCCCTGTGACTGATCGTTCTAAAGTCTGATCGTTTGTTGACTTGATCTTTCCTGTGTCTTGATCGTCCTTTTCGGCTTCATCGTTCTTGTGACTTGATCATCATCATGATTGATCGTTTTTTTATTTCCTGATCGTTTTTGTGATATGATCGTTTTGTGACTGATCGTCAAAGTGACTTGATCGGTCAAGTGACCTCATGAATATCTATATGACTTGTTTGATCGTCCTTTTACTTTTATGATAGAGCTAATCACTTCTTGTTCGTCCTAGTTACTTCTTAAACGTCCGTTGGGTTTCTTTCGCTGTGACTTAATCGTTCTATGTCGATCGTCTTGTTGACTTGATCATAGCATAATTGATCGTTTTTATTTCTTGATCGTTTTTGTGACTTGATCGTATTTGTGACTTGATCGTCAAAGTGACTTGATGTCAAAGTGACTTTCTTAACATGCTTTGACTTATTGATCTTCCTTTTCACTTCTTTATTGTCCTTGATACTCCCTAATTGTCATTTGTTCTTATTCGCCCTTTGAATTCGTCCAAGCGACTTCATGAATATCTATTTGACTTGTTGATCGTCCTTTTACTTTTATGATAGAACTAATCACTTCTTGTTCGTCCTAGTTACTTTTAAACGTCGTTGGTTATTTCGTCCGTGACTTAATCGTTCTAAGGTCTTGGTCTTCTTGTTGACTTGATCTTTTCTGTGTCTTGATCGTCTTTCGGTTCATTCGTTCTTGTGACTTGATCATCATCATGAATTGATCGTTTTTTATTTCCTGATCGTTTTTGTGACTTGATCGTTTTGTGACTTGATCGTCAAAGTGACTTGATCGTCAAGTGACCTCATGAATATCTATATGACTTGTTGATCGTCCTTTTACTTTTATGATCGAGCTAATCATTTTGTTGTCGTCCTAGTTACTTCTTAAACGTCGTTGGGTTTATTCGTCCCGTGACTTAATCGTTCATAGGTCTTGATCGTCTGTTGACTTGATCATCATCATGAATTGATCGTTTTTTATTTCCTGATCGTTTTTGTGACTTGATCGTTTTGTGACTTGATCGTCAAAGTGACTTGATCGGTTAAGTGACCTCATGAATATCTATATGACTTGTTGATCGTCCTTTTACTTTTATGATAGAGCTAATCACTTCTTGTTCGTCCTAGTTACTTCTTAAACGTCGTTGGGTTTATTTCGTCCCTGTGACTTAATCGTTCTAAGGTCTTGATCGTCTTGTTGACTTGATCATCATCATGAATTGATCGTTTTTTTTTCTTGATCGTTTTTGTGACTTGATCGTATTTGTGACTTGATCGTCAAAGTGACTTGATTGTCAAAGTGACTTCTTGAACATGCTTGTGACTTATTGATCTTCCTTTTCACTTCTTTATTGTCCTTGATACCCCTAATCGTCATTTGTTCTTATTCGCCCTTTGATTGATCGTCCAAGCGACTTCATGAATATCTATATGACTTGTTGATCGTCCTTTTACTTTTATGATAGAACTAATCACTTCTTGTTCAACCTTGTTACTTCTTGAACGTCGTTGGGCTTATATCGTCCCTGTGAATTAATCGTTCTAATGTCTTGATCGTTTTGTTGACTTGATCTTTTCTGTGTCTTGATCGTCTTTCGGCTTCATTCGTTCCTGTGACTTGATCATCATCATGAATTGATCGTTTTTTATTTCTTGATCTTTTTGTGACTTGATTGTATTTGTGACTTGATCGTCAAAGTGACTTGATCGGTCAAGCGACTTCAGTGAATATCTATATGACTTGTTGATCGTCCTTTACTTTTATGATAGAGCTAATCACTTCTTGTTCGTCCTAGTTACTTCTTAAACGTCGTTTGGGTTTCTTTCGTCCCTTGACTTAATCGTTCTTAGGTCTTGATCGTCTTGTTGACTTGATCATCATCATGAATTGATCGTTTTTTTATTTCTTGATCGTTTTTGTGACTTAATCGTATTTGTGACTTGATCGTCAAAGTGGACTTGATTGTCAAAGTGACTTCTTGAACATGCTTGTGACTTATTGATCTTCCTTTTCACTTCTTTATTGTCCTTGATACTCCCTAATCGTCATTTGTTCTTATTCGCCCTTTGAATTGATCGTCCAAGCGACTTCATGAATATCTATATGACTTGTTGATCGTCCTTTTACTTTTATGATAGAACTAATCACTTCTTGTTAAACCTTGTTACTTCTTGAACGTCGTTGGGCTTATATCGTCCCTGTGACTTAATCGTTCTAAAGTCTTGATCGTTTTGTTGACTTGATCTTTCCTGTGTCTTGATCGTCTTTCGGCTTCATTCGTTCTTGTGACTTGATCATCATCATGAATTGATCGTTTTTTATTTCCTGATCGTTTTTGTGACTTGATCGTTTTTGTGACTTGATCGTCAAAGTGACTTGATCGGTCAAGTGACCTCATGAATATCTATATGACTTGTTGATCGTCCTTTTACTTTATGAAAAGCTAATCACTTCTTTTCGTCCGAGTTACTTCTTAAACGTCGTTGGGTTTCTTTCGACCCTGTGACTTAATCGTTCTATGGTCTTGATCGTCTTGTTGACTTGATCATAATCATGAATTGATCGTTTTTTATTTCTTGATCGTTTTTGTGACTTGATCGTATTTGTGACTTGATCGTCAAAGTGACTTGATTGTCAAAGTGACTTCTTGAACATGCTTGTGACTTATTGATCTTCCTTTTCACTTCTTTATTGTCCTTGATACTCCCTAATCGTCATTTGTTCTTATTCGCCCTTTGAATTGATCGTCATAGCGACTTCATGAATATCTATATGACTTGTTGATCGTCCTTTTACTTTTATGATAGAACTAATCACTTCTTGTTCAACCTTGTTACTTCTTGAACGTCGTTGGGCTTATATCGTTATCGTCCCTGTGACTTAATCGTTCTAAAGTCTTGATCGTTTGTTGACTTGATCTTTCCTGTGTCTTGATCGTCTTTCGGCTTCATTCGTTCTTGTGACTTGATCATCATCATGAATTGATCGTTTTTTATTTCCTGATCGTTTTTGTGACTTGATCGTTTTTGTGACTTGATCGTCAAAGTGACTTGATCGGTCAAGTGACCTCATGAATATCTATATGACTTGTTGATCGTCCTTTTACTTTATGATAGAGCTAATCACTTCTTGTTCGTCCTAGTTACTTCTTAAACGTCGTTGGGTTTCTTCTTCGACCCTGTGACTTAATCGTCTATGGTCTTGATCGTCTTGTTGACTTGATCATACATGAATTGATCGTTTTTTATTTCTTGATCGTTTTTGTGACTTGATCGTATTGTGACTTGATCGTCAAAGTGACTTGATTGTCAAAGTGACTTCTTGAACATGCTTGTGACTTTTGATCTTCCTTTTCACTTCTTTATTGTCCTTGATACTCCCAATCGTCATTTGTTCTTATTCGCCCTTTGAATTGATCGTCATAGCGACTTCATGAATATCTATATGACTTGTTGATCGTCCTTTTACTTTTATGATAGAGCTAATCACTTCTTGTTCGTCCTATTACTTTTAAAACGTCGTTGGGTTTATTTCGTCCCTGTGACTTAATCGTTCTAAGGTCTTGGTCTTCTTGTTGACTTGATCTTTTCTGTGTCTTGATCGTCTTTCGGCTTCATTCGTTCTTGTGACTTGATCATCATCATGAATTGGTCGTTTTTTATTTCTTGATCGTTTTTGTGACTTGATTGTATTTGTGACTCGATCGTCAAAGTGACTTGATCGGTCAAGCGACTTCATGAATATCTATATGACTTGTTGATCGTCCTTTTACTTTTATGATAGAGCTAATCACTTCTTGTTCGTCCTAGTTACTTCTTAAACGTCGTTGGGTTTCTTTCGTCCCTGTGACTTAATCGTTCATAGGTCTTGATCGTCTTGTTGACTTGATCATCATCATGATTGATCGTTTTTTTTCCTGATCGTTTTTGTGACTTGATCGTTTTGTGACTTGATCGTCAAGTGACTTGATCGGTCAGTGACCTCATGAATATCTATATGACTTGTTGATCGTCCTTTTACTTTTATGATAGAGCTAATCACTTCTTGTTCGTCCTAGTTACTTCTTAAACGTCGTTGGGTTTCTTTCGTCCCTGTGACTTAATCGTTCTTTGGTCTTGATCGTCTTGTTGACTTGATCAAATCATGATTGATCGTTTTTATTTCTTGATCGTTTTTTTGTGACTTGATCGTATTTGTGACTTGATCGTCAAGTGACTTGATTGTCAAAGTGACTTCTTGAACATGCTTGTGACTTATTGATCTTCCTTTTCACTTCTTTATTGTCCTTGAACTCCCTAATGTCATTTGTTCTTATTCGCTCTTTGA
>JAILYF010000391.1:0-32204 GCA_025491095.1 Brachionus asplanchnoidis | reverse complement strand
TTGCTAACCACTATTAATCACTTATCCGATCTCTAGAAATGACTTTGCCCAACAATTTAATGACTTTGCCAACCACTGTTAATCACTTATCGAACTCTAAAATGACTTTCCCAACAATTGTATCGACTTTGCCAACCACGTTAATCACTTATCCGAACTCTAAAAATGACTTTGCCCAACAATTGTAATGACTTTGCAACCACTGTTAATAACTTATCCGAACTCTAAAAATGACTTTGCCCAAACAATTGTAATGACTTTGCCAAACCACTGTTAATAACTTATCCGAACTCTAAAAAGACTTTGCCCAACAATTGTAATGACTTTGCCACCTCTTTTAATCACTTATACGGACTCTTTAAATGACTTTCCTTAAAAATTGTAATGACTTTGACACACAGTTAATCACTTATCCGACCTCTAAAAATGACATTCCTTAAAAATGTAATGACTTTGCCAACCACTGTTAATAACTTATCCGACCTCTAAAATGATTCCCATCAATTGTAATGACTTTGCCAACCACTATAATCACTTATCCGACTCTAGAAATGACTTTGCCCAACAATTGTAATGACTTTGCCAACCACTATTAATCACTTATCCGAACTCTAAAAAGACTTTGCCCAACAATTGTAATGACTTTGCAACCACTGTTAATCACTTATCCGAACTCTAGAAATGACTTTGCCCAACAATTGTAATGACTTTGCCAACCACTATTAATCACTTATCCGATCTCTAAAATGACTTTGCACAACAATTGTAATGACTTTGCCAACCACTGTTAATAACTTATCCGAACTCTTAAAATGACTTTGCCCAACAATTGGAATGACTTTGCTAACCACTATTAATCACTTATCCGATCTCTAGAAATGACTTTGCCCAACAATTGTAATGACTTTGCCAACCACTGTTATCACTTATCCGAACTCTAAAAATGACTTTGCCCAACAATTTGGTATGACTTTGGCAACCACTGTTAATCACTTATCCGACCTCTAAAAAATGACTTTGCTCAACAATTGTAATGACTTTGCCAACCACTGTTAATCACTTATCGAATCTCTAGAAATGACTTTGCCCAACAATTGTAATGACTTTGCCAACCACTATAAATCACTTATCCGAACTCTAAAAATGACTTTACTTAAAAATTGTAATGACTTTGACACACACTGTTAATCACTTATCCGGACTCTAAAAATGACTTTCCCTAAAAATTGTAATGACTTGACACACATGTTAATCACTTATCCGACCTCTAAAAAATGACTTTGCCCACAATTGTAATGACTTTGCCAACCACTATTAATCACTTAATCCGATCTCTAAAAATGACTTTGCCAAAACAATTGTAATGACTTTGCCAGCAACTGTTATCACTTTTCCGACCTCTAAAATGACTTGCCAAAAATTGTAATGACTTTGCCAACCACTGTTAATCACTTATCCGATCTCTAGAAATGACTGTGCCTAACATTGTAATGACTTTGGCAACCACTTTTAATCACTTATCCGGACTCTAAAAAAGACTTTCCTTAATAATTGTAATGACTTGCCAACCACTGTTAATAACTTCCGAAACTCTAAAAGACTTTGCCAACCACAATTAATCACTTATCCGAACTCTAAAAAGACTTTGCCCAACAATTGTAATGACTTTGCCAACCACTGTAATTATTATCCGAACTCTAAAAATAACTTGCCCAACAATTGTAATGACTTGCCAACCACTGTAATACTATCCGAACTCTAAAATGACTTGCCCAACAATTGTAATGACTTGCCAACCACTATTAATCACTTATCCGGACTCTAAAAATGACTTCCTTAAAATTGTAATGACTTAGACACACACTGTTAATCACTTATCCGACCTCTAAAAATGACTTTGCCCAACAATTGTAAGACTTTGCCAACACTGTTAATCACTTATCCGATCTCTAGAAATGACTTTGCCAACAATTGTAATGACTTGCCAACCACTATAATCACTTATCGAACTCTAAAAATGACTTTACTTAAAAATTGTAATGACTTTGACACACACTGTTAATCACTTATCCGGACTCTAAAATGACTTTCCTTAAAAATGTAATGACTTGACACACACTGTTAATCCACTTATCCGACCTCTAAAAATGACTTTGCCCAGCAATTGTAATGACTTTGCCAACCACTATTAATCACTTATCCGATCTCTAAAAATGACTTTGCCAAACAATTGTAATGACTTGCCAACAAACTGTTAATCACTTATCCGACCTCTAAAAATGACTTGCCCAAAAATTGTAATGACTTTGCCAACCACTGTTAATCACTATCCGATCTAGAAATGACTTTGCCTAACAATTGTAATGACTTTGGCAACCACTTTTAATCACTATCCGGACTCTAAAAAAAGACTTTCCTTAAAAATTGTAATGACTTTGCCAACCACTGTTAATAAACTTATCCGAACTCTAAAAATGACTTTGCCAACCACAATTAATCACTTATCCGAACCTAAAAAGACTTTGCCCAACAATTGTAATGACTTTGCAACCACTGTTAATACTTATCCGAACTCTAAAAAGACTTTGCCAACAATTGTAATGACTTTGCCAACCACCATTAATCACTTATCCGGACTCTAAAAATGACTTTCCTTAAAAATTGTAATGACTTAGACACACACTGTTAATCACTTTTCCGACCTCTAAAAATGACTTTGCCCAAAAATTGTAATGACTTTGCCAACCACTGTTAATCACTTATCCGATCTCTAGAAATGACTTTGCCCAACAATTGTAATGACTTTGCCAACCACTATAAATCACTTATCCGAACTCTAAAAATGACTTACTTAAAAATTGTATGACTTTGACACACACTGTTAATCACTTATCCGGACTCTAAAATGACTTTCTTAAAATTGTAATGACTTTGACACACACTTAATCACTTATCCGACCTCTAAAAATGACTTTGCCCGCAATTGTAATGACTTTGCCAACCATATTAATCACTTATCCGATCTCTAAAAATGACTTTGCCAAACAATTGTAATGACTTTGGCCAACAATGTTAATCACTTATCCGACCTCTAAAAATGACTTTGCCCAAAATTGTAATGACTTTGCCAACCACTGTTAATCACTTATCCGATCTCTAGAAATGACTTTGCCTAACAATTGTAATGACTTTGGCAACCACTTTAATCACTTATCCGGACTCTAAAAAAGACTTTCCTTAAAAATTGTAATGACTTTGCCAACCACTGTTAATAACTTATCCGAACTCTAAAAATGACTTTGCCAACCACAATTAATCACTATCCGAACTCTAAAAGACTTTGCCCAACAATTTGTAATGACTTGCCAACCACTGTTAATTACTTATCCGACTCTAAAAATGACTTTGCCCAACAATTGTAATGACTTTGCAACCACCATTAATCACTTATCCGGACTCTAAAAATGACTTTCCTTAAAAATTGTAATGACTTTGCCAACCACTGTTTATAACTTATCCGAACTCTAAAAAGACTTGCCTACCACAATTAATCACTTATCCGAACTCTAAAAAGACTTGCCCAACAATTGTAATGACTTTGCCAACCACTGTTAATTACTTATCGAACTCTAAAAATGACTTGCCCAACAATTGTAATGACTTTGCCAACCACCATTAATCACTTATCGGACTCTAAAAATGACTTTCCTTAAAAATGTAATGACTTAGACACACACTGTTAATCACTTATCCGACCTCTAAAAATGACTTTGCCCAACAATGTAATGACTTTGCCACCACTGTTAATCACTTATCCGATCTCTAGAATGACTTTGCCCAACAATTGTAATGACTTTGCCAACCACTATAAATCACTTATCCGAAATCTAAAAATGACTTTACTTAATAATTGTAATGACTTTGACACACACTGTTAATCATTATCCGGACTCTAAAAATGACTTCTTAAAAGGGTAATGACTTGACAACACTGTTAATCACTTATCGACCTCTAAAATGACTTTGCCCAGCAATTGTAATGACTTTGCGAACCACATTAATCACTTATCCGATCTCTAAAAATGACTTTGCCAACAATTGTAATGACTTTGCCAACAACTGTTAATCACTTATCCGACCTCTAAAAATGACTTTGCCCAAAAATGTAATGACTTTGCCAACCACTGTTAATCACTTATCCGATCTCTAGAAATGACTTTGCCTAACAATGTAATGACTTTGGCAACCACTTTTAATCACTTATCCGGACTCTAAAAGAACTTTCCTTAACAAATTGTAATGACTTTGCCAACCACTGTTAATCACTTATCCGAACTCTAAAAATGACTTTGCAACAATTGTAATGACTTTGGCAACCACTGTTAATCACTTATCCGACCTCTAAAATGACTTTGCCAAACAATTGTAATGACTTTGCCAACCACTATTAATCACTATCCGAACTCTAAAAAGACTTTGCCCAACAATTGAAATGACTTTGCCAACCACTGTAATCACTTATCCGAACTCTAAAAATGACTTTGCCCAACAATTGTAAGAACTTTGCCAACCACTGTTAAAACTTATCGAACTCTAAAAATGACTTTGGACCAACAATTGTAATGACTTTGCCAACCACTATTAATCACTTATCGATCTCTAGAAATGACTTTGCCCAACAATTGTAATGACTTTGGCCACCATGTAAACTTATCCAAACTCTAGAAATGACTTTGCCCAATAATTGTAATGACTTTGCAACCATGTTAATAATTATCCGACCTCAAAAATGACTTTGCCCAAAAATTGTAATGACTTTGGCAACCACTGTTAATAACTTATCGACCTCTAAAAATGACTTTTCCCAACATTGTATTGACTTTGCCAACCACTGTTAATCACTTATCGGAACTCGAAATGACTTTGCCCAAACAATTGTAAGAACTTTGCCAACCATGTAAATAATTATCCGAACGCTAAAATGACTTTGCCCAACAATTGTAATGACTTTGCCAACACTATTAATCACTTATCCGGACTTTAAAAATGACTTTCCTTATAAATTGTAATGACTTTGCCAACCACTGTTAAACTTATCGACCTCTAAAAATGACTTTTCCACAAATTGTAATGACTTTGCCAACCACTGTTAATCACTTATCCGAACTCTAGAAAGACTTGCCCAACAATGTAATGACTTTGCCAACCACTGTTAATCACTATTCAAACTCTAGAAATGACTTTGCCCAATAATTGTATGACTTGCCAACCACTGTAAATAACTTATCCGAACTCTAAAAAGACTTGCCCAACAATTGTAATGACTTTGCCAACCACTGTAAATACTTATCCGATCTCTAAAATGACTTTGCCCAACAATGTATGACTTTGCCAACCACTGTTAAACGACTATCCGACTCTAAAAATGACTTGCCCAAACAATTGTAATGACTTTGCAACCACTATTAATCACTTATCTGATCTTAGAAATGACTTTGCCAATAATTGTAATAACTTTGCCAACCACTATTAATCACTTATCTGATCTCTAGAAATGACTTTGCCAATCATTGTAATGACTTTTCCAACATGTTAATCACTTATCCGACCTCTAAAATGACTTTGCCAAAAATTGTAATGACTTTGGCAACCACTTTTAATCACTATCCGGACTCTAAAAAGACTTTCCTTAAAAATTGTAATGACTTTGCCAACCACTGTTAATAACTTACGACCTCTAAAAATGACTTTTCCCAACAATTGTATTGACTTTGCCAACCACTGTTAATCACTATCGGAACTCTAGAAATGACTTTGCCAAACAATTGTAAATGACTTTGCCAACCACTGTTAATCACTTATCCGAACTCTAAAAATGACTTTGCCCAACAATTGTAAGAACTTGCCAACCACTGTAAAAACTTATCCGAACTCTAAAAATGACTTTGACCAACAATTGTATGACTTTGCCAACCATGTAATCACTTATCGAACTCTAGAAATGACTTTGCCAAACAATTGTAATGACTTTGCCAACCCTATTAATCACTTATCCGAACTCGAAAATGACTTTCCTTAAAATTGTAATGACTTGGCAACCACTTTTAATCACTTATCCGGACTCTAAAAAGACTTTCCTTAAAAATTGTAATGACTTTGCCAACCACTGTTAATAACTTATCCGACTCTAAAAATGACTTTTCCCAACAATGTATTGACTTTGCCAACCACTGTTAATCACTTATCGGAACTCTAGAAATGACTTTGCCAAACAATTGTAATGACTTTGCCAACCACTGTTAATCACTTATCCGAACTCTAAAATGACTTTGCCCAAACAATTGTAAGAACTTTGCCAACCACTGAATAACTTATCGAACTCTAAAAATGACTTTGACCAACAATTGTATGACTTTGCCAACCACTGTTAATCACTTATCCGAACTCTAGAAATGACTTTGCCCAATAATTGTATTGACTTTGCCAACCACTATTAATCACTTATCTGATCTCTAGAAATGACTTTGCCCAATAATTGTAATGACTTTTCCAACCACTGTTAATCACTATCCGACCTCTAAAATGACTTTGCCCAACAATTGTAATGACTTTGCCAACCACTGTTAAACTTATCCGACCTCAAAAATGACTTTTCCCAAACAATTGTAATGACTTTGCCAACCACTGTTAATCACTTATCCGGACTCTAAAAATGACTTTCCTTAAAAATTGTAATGACTTGACACACGTTAATCACTTATCCGACCTCTAAAAATGACTTTGCCCAATAATTGTAATGACTTTGCCAACCACTATTAATCACTTATCTGATCTCTAGAAATGACTTTGCCCAATAATTGTAATGACTTTCCAACACTGTTAATCACTTATCCGACCTCTAAAAATGACTTTGCCAATAATTGTAATAACTTTGCCAACCACTGTTAACACTTATCAAACTCTAGAAATGACTCTGCCCAATAATTGTAATGACTTTGCCAACCACTGTAATAACTTATCGAACCTAAAAAAGACTTTCCTTAAAAATTGTAATGACTTTGCCAACCACTGTTAAAACTTATCCGACCTCTAAAAATGACTTTTCCCAACAATTGTATTGACTTTGCCAACCACTGTTAATCACTTAGCGGACTCTAGAAATGACTTTGCCCAAAATTGTAAGAACTTTGCCAACCACTGTTAATACTTATCCGACCTCTAAAAATGACTTTTCCCAACAATTGTATTGACTTTGCCAACCACTTAATCACTTACGGAACTCTAGAAAGGACTTTGCCAAACAATTGTAATGACTTTGCCAACCACTGTTAATCACTTATCCGAACTCTAAAAATGACTTTGCCAACAATTGTAAGAACTTTGCCAACCACTGTAAATACTTATCCGAACTCTAAAATGACTTTGACCAACAATTGTATTGACTTTGCAACCACTGTTAATCACTTATCCGAACTCTAGAAATGACTTTGCCAAACAATTGTAATGACTTTGCCAACCACTATTAATCACTTATCCGAACTCTAAAAAGACTTTGCCCAACAATTGTAATGACTTTGCCAACCACTGTTAATCACTTATCCGAACTCTAAAAATGACTTTGCCCAACAATTGTAATGACTTTGCCAACCACTGTTAACGACTTATCCGACTCTAAAAATGACTTTCCCAACAATTGTATGATTTGCAAACCACTGTTAAACTTATCCGGACTCTAAAAATGACTTTCCTTAAAAATTGTAATGACTTTGACACCACTGTTAATCACTTTCCGACCTCTAAAAATGACTTTGCCCAACAATTGAATGACTTGCCAACCACTATTAATCACTTATCCGATCTCTAGAAATGACTTTGCCCAATAATGTAATGACTTTGCCAACCACTGTTAATCACTATCCGACCTCTAAAAATGACTTTGCCCAAAAATTGTAATGACTTTGCCAACCACTGTTAATCACTTATCCGATCTCTAGAAATGACTTTGCCTAACAATTGTAATGACTTTGGCAACCACTTTTAATCACTTATCCGGACTCTAAAAAGACTTTCCTTAAAAATTGTAATGACTTTGCCAACCACTGTTAACACTTATCCGAACTCTAGAAATGACTTTGCCCAACAATTGTAAGAACTTGCCAACCACTGTTAATCACTTATCCGATCTCAAAATGACTTTGACCAAACAATTGTAATGACTTTGCCAACCACTATTAATCACTTATCCGAACTCTAAAATGACTTTCCAAAAATTGTAATGACTTTGCCAACCACTGTTAACGACTTATCCGAACTCTAAAAATGACTTGCCCAACAATTGTAATGACTTTGCCAACCACTGTTAAAACTTATCCGAACTCTAAAAAGACTTTGCCAACAATTGTAATGACTTTGCCAACCACTGTTAATCACTTATCCGATTTCTAAAAATGACTTTGCCCAACAATGTAATGACTTTGCCAACCACTGTTAACGACTTATCCGAACTCTAAAAATGACTTTGCCCAACAATTGTAATGACTTGCCAACCACTTTAATCACTTATCTGATCTCTAAAAATGACTTTGCCCAAAATTGTAATGACTTTGCCAACCACTGTTAATCACTTATCCGATCTCTAGAAATGACTTTGCCTAACAATTGTAATGACTTTGGCAACCACTTTTAATCACTTATCCGGACTCTAAAAAAGACTTTCCTTAAAAATTGTAATGACTTTCCAACCACTGTTAATAACTTATCCGACCTCTAAAATGACTTTCCCAACAATTGTATGACTTTGCCAACCACTATTAATCACTTACCGATCTCTAGAAATGACTTTGCCCAACAATTGTAATGACTTTACCAACCACTGTTAATCACTTATCCGAACTCTAAAAATGACTTTCCCAACAATTGTAATGACTTTGCCAACCACTGTTAATCACTTATCCGACCTCTAAAAATGACTTTGCCAACAATTGTAATGACTTTGCCAACCACTGTTAACGACTTATCCGAACTCTAAAAATGACTTTGCCAAACAATTGTAATGACTTTGCCAACACTATAATCACTTATCCGAACTCTAAAAAGACTTTGCCAACAATTGTAATGACTTTGCCAACCACTGTTAATCACTTATCCGACTCTAAAAATGACTTTGCCCAACAATTGTAATGACTTTGTCAACCACTGTTAACGACTTATCCGACTCTAAAATGACTTTTCCAACAATTGTAATGACTTTGCCAACCAGTTAATCATTATCCGACTCTAAAAAATGACTTTCCAAAAATTGTAATGACTTTGACACCACTGTTAATCACTTATCCGACCTCTAAAATGACTTTGCCCAACAATTGTAATGACTTTGCAACCACTATGAATCACTTATCGACCTCTAAAAATGACTTGCCCAATAATTGTAATGACTTTGCCAACCACTGTTAATCATATCCGACTCTAAAATGACTTTGCCCAAAAATTGTAATGACTTTGCCAACCACTGTTAATCACTTATCCGATCTCTAGAAATGACTTTGCCTAAAATTGTAATGACTTTGGCAACCATTTAATCACTTATCCGACTCTAAAAATGACTTTCCTTAAAAATTGTAATGACTTTGCCAACCACTGTTAAACACTTATCCGACTCTAAAATGACTTTGCCTAACAATTGTAAGAACTTTGCCAACCACTGTTAATCACTTATCCGATCTCTAGAAATAACTTGACCAACAATTGTAATGACTTTGCCAACCACTATTAATCACTTATCCGAACTCTAAAAATGACTTTCCTTAAAATTGTAATGACTTGCCAACCACTGTTAACACTTATCCGAACTCTAAAAATGACTTTGCCCAACAATTGTAATGACTTTGCCAACCACTGTAATAACTTATCCGAACTCTTAAAAGACTTTGCCCAACAATGTAATGACTTTGCCAACCACTGTTAATCACTTATCCGACTCTAAAAATGACTTTGCCAACAATTGTAATGACTTTGCCAACCACTGTTAACGACTTATCCGAACTCTAAAAATGACTTTGCCCAACAATTGTAATGACTTTGCCAACCACTGTTAATCACTTATCCGACTCTAAAAATGACTTTCCAAAATTGTAATGACTTTGACACACCACTGTTAATCACTTATCCGACCTCTAAAAATGACTTTGCCCAACAATTATAATGACTTTGCCAACCACTATTAATCACTTATCCGATCTCTAGAAATGACTTTGCCCAATATTGTAATGACTTTGCCAACCACTGTTAATCACTTATCCGACTCTAAAAATGACTTTGCCCAAAAATTGTAATGACTTTGCCAACCACTGTTAATCACTTATCCGACTCTAAAAAAGACTTTCCAAAGATTGTAATGACTTTGCCAACCACTGTTAACACTTATCCGATCTCTAGAAATGACTTTGCCTTACAATTGTAATGACTTTGGCAACCACTTTAATCACTTATCCGGACTCTAAAAAGACTTTCCTTAAGATTGTAATGACTTTCCAACCACTTTAAACACTTATCCGAACTCTAGAAATGACTTTGCCCAACAATTGTAAGACTTTGCCAACCACTGTTAATCACTTATCCGATCTCTAGAAATGACTTTGACCAACAATTGTAATGACTTTGCCAACACTTAATCACTTATCCGAACTCTAAAAATGACTTTCCTTAAAAATTGTAATGACTTTGCCAACCACTGTTAACGACTTATCCGAACTCTAAAAATGACTTTGCCCAACAATTGTAATGACTTTGCCAACCACTGTTAATAACTTATCCGAACTCTAAAAGACTTTGCCCAACATTGTAATGACTTTGCCAACCACTGTTAATCACTTATCCGATCTAAAAATGACTTTGCCCAACAATTGTAATGACTTTGCCAACCACTGTTAACGATTATCCGAACTCTAAAAATGACTTTGCCCAACAATTGTAATGACTTTGCCAACCATAATCACTTATCCAAACTCTAGAAATGACTTTGCCCAATAATTGTAATGACTTTGCCAACCACTGTTAATAACTTATCCGAACTCTAAAATGACTTTGCCCAACAATTGTAATGACTTTGCCAACCACTATTAATCACTTATCCGATCTCTAGAAATGACTTTGCCCAACAATTGTAATGACTTTGCAACCACTGTTAATCACTTATCCAAACTCTAGAAATGACTTTGCCCAATAATTGTAATGACTTTGCCAACCACTGTTAATAACTTATCCGAACTCTAAAAAGACTTTGCCCAACAATTGTAATGACTTTGCCAACCACTGTTAATCACTTATCCGATTCTAAAAATGACTTTGCCCAACAATTGTAATGACTTTGCCAACCACTGTAAACACTTATCCGAACTTAAAAATGACTTTGCCCAACAATTGTAATGACTTTGCCAACCACTGTTAATAACTTATCCGAACTCTAAAAATGACTTTGCCCAACAATTGTAATGACTTTGCCAACCACTATTAATCACTTATCCGACTCTAAAATGACTTTCCTTAAAAATTGGAATGACTTTGCCAACCACTGTTGATAACTTATCCGAACTCTAAAAATGACTTTGCCCGACAATTGGAATGACTTTGCCAACCACTATTAATCACTTATCCGACTCTAAAATGACTTTGCCCAACAATTGTAATGACTTTGGACCACTGTTAATCACTTATCCAACTCTAAAATGACTTTGCCCAAAATTGTAATGACTTTGCCAACCACTGTTAATAACTTATCCGAACTCTAAAAAGACTTTGCCCAACAATTGTAATGACTTTGCCAACCACTGTTAATCACTTATCCGATTTCTAAAAATGACTTTGCCCAACAATTGTAATGACTTTGCCAACCACTGTTAACGACTTATCCGAACTCTAAAATGACTTTGCCCAACAATTGTAATGACTTTGCCAACCACAATAATCACTTATCCAAACTCTAGAAATGACTTTGCCCAATAATTGTAATGACTTTGCCAACCACTGTTAATAACTTATCCGAACTCTAAAAATGACTTTGCCCAACAACTGTAATGACTTTGCCAACCACTATTAATCACTTATCCGGACTCTAAAAATGACTTTCCAAAATTGTAATGACTTTGCCAACCACTGTTGATAACTTATCCGACCTCTAAAATGACTTTCCCAACAATTGTAATGACTTTGCCAACCACTGTTAATCACTTATCCGAACTCTAGAAATGACTTTGCCCAACAATTGTAATGACTTTGCAACCACTGTTAATCACTTATCAACTATAGAAATGACTTTGCCCAATAATTGTAATGACTTGCCAACCACTGTTAAAACTTATCCGAACTCTAAAAATGACTTTGCCCAACAATTGTAATGACTTTGCCAACCACTGTTAATCACTTATTCCGATCTCTAAAAATGACTTTGCCCAACAATTGTAATGACTTTGCAACCACTGTTAATAACTTTCCGAACTCTAAAAATGACTTTGACCAACAATTGTAATGGCTTTGCCAACCACTATTAATCACTATCCGGACTCTAAAAATGACTTTCCTTAAAATTGTAATGACTTTGCCAACCACTATTAATCACTTATCCGGACTCTAAAATGACTTTCCTTAAAAATTGTAATGACTTTGCCAACCACTGTTAATAACTTATCCGACCTCTAAAAATGACTTTTCCAACAATTGTAATGACTTTGCCAACCACTGTTAATCATTATCCGAACTCTAGAAATGACTTTGCCCAACAATTGTAATGACTTTGCCAACCACTGTTAATCACTTATCCGATCTCTAGAAATGACTTTGCCCAACAATTGTAATGACTTTGCCAACCACTATTAATCACTATCCAAACCCTAGAAATGACTTGCCCATAATTGTAATGACTTTGCCAACCACTGTTAATAACTTTTCCGAACTCTAAAAATGACTTTGACCAACAATTGTAATGGCTTTGCCAACCACTATTAATCACTTATCCGGACTCTAAAAATGACTTTCCTTAAAAATTGTAATGACTTTGCCAACCACTATTAATCACTTATCCGGACTCTAAAAATGACTTTCCTTAAAAATTGTAATGACTTTGCCAACCACTGTTAATAACTTATCCGACCTCTAAAAATGACTTTTCCCAACAATTGTAATGACTTTGCCAACCACTGTAATCACTTATCCGAACTCTAGAAATGACTTTGCCCAACAATTGTAATGACTTTGCCAACCACTGTTAATCACTTATCCGATCTCTAGAAATGACTTTGCCCAACAATTGTAATGACTTTGGCAACCACTGTTAATCACTTATCCAAACTCTAGAAATGACTTTGCCCAATAATTGTAATGACTTGCCAACCATGTTAATAACTTATCCGAACTCTAAAAAGACCTTGCCCAACAATTGTAATGACTTTGCCAACCACTGTTAATCACTTATCCGATCTCTAAAAATGACTTTTCCCAACAATTGTTTTGACTTTGCCAACCACTGTTAAACACTTATCCGAACTCTAGAAATGACTTTGCCAACAATTGTAAGAACTTTGCCAACCACTGTTAATACTTTTCCGAACTCTAAAAATGATTTGACCAACAATTGTAATGACTTTGCCAACCACTGTTAACGACTTATCCGAACTCTAAAATGACTTGCCCAACAATTGTAATGACTTTGCCAACCACTATTAATCACTTATCCGATCTCTAGAAATGACTTTGCCCAACAATTGTAATGACTTGCCAACCACTGTTAATCACTTATCCGATCTCTAGAAATGACTTTGCCTAACAATTGTAATGACTTTGGCAACCACTTTTAATAACTTATCCGAACTCTAAAAGACTTTGCCCAACAATTGTATGACTTGCCAACACTGTAATCACTTATCCGATTTCTAAAAATGACTTTGCCCAACAATTGTAATGACTTTGCCAACCACTGTTAACGACTTATCCGAACTCTAAAAATGACTTTGCCCAACAATTGTAATGACTTTGCCAACCACAATAATCACTTATCCAAACTCTAGAAATGACTTGCCCAATAATTGTAATGACTTGCCAACCCACTGTTAATAACTTATCCGAACTCTAAAAATGACTTTGTCCAACAATTGTAATGACTTGCCAACCACTATTAATCACTTATCGGACTCTAAAATGACTTTCCTTAAAAATTGTAATGACTTTGCCAACCACTGTTGATAACTTATCCGAACTCTAAAAATGACTTTGCCCAACAATTGTAATGACTTGCCAACCACTTTTAATCACTATCCGATCTCTAGAAATGACTTTGCCCAACAATTGTAATGACTTTGGCAACCACTGTTAATCACTTATCCAAACTCTAGAAATGACTTTGCCCAATAATTGTAATGACTTTGCCAACCACTTTAATAACTTATCCGACTCTAAAAAGACTTTGCCCAACAATTGTAATGACTTTGCCAACCACTGTTAATCACTTATCCGATTTCTAAAAATGACTTTGCCAACATTGTAATGACTTTGCCAACCACTGTTAACGACTTATCCGAACTCTAAAAATGACTTTGCCCAACAATTGTAATGACTTGCCAACCACAATAATCACTTATCCAACTAGAAATGACTTTGCCCAATAATTGTAATGACTTTGCCAACCACTGTTAATCACTTATCCGAACTCTAAAAATGACTTTGCCCAACAATTGTAAGAACTTTGCCAACCACTGTTAAAACTTTTCCGAACTCTAAAAATGACTTTGACCAACAATTGTAATGACTTTGCCAACCACATTAATCACTTATCCGGACTCTAAAAATGACTTCCTTAAAAATTGTAATGACTTTGCCAACCACTATTAATCACTTATCCGATCTCTAGAAATGACTTTCCCAACAATTGTAATGACTTTGGCAACCACTGTTAATCACTTATCCAAACTCTAGAAATGACTTTGCCCAATAATTGTAATGACTTTGCCAACCACTGTTAATAACTTATCCGAACTCTAAAAAGACTTTGCCCAACAATTGTAATGACTTTGCCAACCACTGTTAATCACTTATCCGATCTCTAAAAATGACTTTGCCCAACAATTGTAATGACTTGCCAACCACTGTTAATAACTTATCCGAACTCTAAAAATGACTTTGCCCAACAATGGTAATGACTTTGCCAACCACTATTAATCACTTATCCGGACTCTAAAAATGACTTTCCTTAAAAATTGTAATGACTTTGCAACCACTGTTAATAACTATCCGACCTCTAAAAATGACTTTGCCCAACAATTGTAATGACTTGCCAACCACTGTTAATCACTTATCCGAACTCTAGAAATGACTTTGCCCAACAATTGTAAGACTTTGCCAACCACTGTTAATCACTTATCCGATCTCTAGAAATGACTTTGCCCAACAATTGTAATGACTTTGGCAACCACTGTTAATCACTTATCCAAACTCTAGAAATGACTTTGCCAATAATTGTAATGACTTTGCCAACCACTGTTAATAACTTATCCGAACTCTAAAAAGACTTTGCCCAACAATTGTAATGACTTGCCAACCACTATTAATCACTTATCCGATCTCTAGAAATGACTTTGCCCAACAATTGTAATGACTTTGGCAACCACTGTTAATCATCTAAACTCTAGAAAGACTTTGCCCAATAATTGTAATGACTTTGCAACCACTGTTAATAACTTATCCGAACTCTAAAAAAGACTTTGCCCAACAATTGTAATGACTTTGCCAACCACTGTTAACGACTTATCCGAACTCTAAAAATGACTTTGCCCAACAATTGTAATGACTTTGCCAACCACAATAATCACTTATCCAAACTCTAGAAATGACTTTGCCCAATAATTGTAATGACTTTTCCAACCACTGTTAATAACTTATCGAACTCTAAAAATGACTTTGCCAACAATTGTAATGACTTGCCAGCCACTATTAATCACTTATCCGGACTCTAAAATGACTTTCCTTAAAAATGTAATGACTTTGCCAACCACTGTTAATAACTTATCCGACCTCTAAAAATGACATTTCCCAACAATTGTAATGACTTTGCCAACCACTGTTAATTACTTATCCGAACTCTAGAAATGACTTTGCCCAACAATTGTAATGACTTTGCCAACCACTGTTAATCACTTATTCAAACTCTAGAAATGACTTTGCCCAAATAATTGTAATGACTTTGCCAACCACTGTTAATAACTTATCCGAACTCTAAAAAGACTTCGCCCAACAATTGTAATGACTTTGCCAACCACTGTTAATCACTTATCCGATCTCTAAAAATGACTTTGCCAAACAATTGTAATGACTTTGCCAACCACTGTAACGACTTATCCGAACTCTAAAAATGACTTGCCCAACAATTGTAATGACTTTGCCAACCACTATTAATCACTTATCCAAACTCTAGAAATGACTTTGCCCAATAATTGAAATGACTTTGCCAACCACTGTTAATAACTTATCCGAACTCTAAAAATGACATTTCCCAACAATTGTAATGACTTTGCCAACCACTGTTAATTACTTATCCGAACTCTAGAAATGACTTTGCCCAACAATTGTAATGACTTTGCCAACCACTGTTAATCACTTATTCAAACTCTAGAAATGACTTTGCCCTAATTGTAATGACTTTGCCAACCACTGTTAATAACTTATCCGAACTCTAAAAAGATTCGCCCAACAATTGTATGACTTTGCCAACCACTGTTAATCACTTATCCGATCTCTAAAAATGACTTTGCCAAACAATTTAATGACTTTGCCAACCACTGTTAACGACTTATCCGAACTCTAAAAATGACTTTGCCCAACAATTGTAATGACTTTGCCAACCACTATTAATCACTTATCCAACTCTAGAAATGACTTTGCCCAATAATTGAAATGACTTTGCCAACCACTGTTAATAACTTATCCGAACTCTAAAATGACTTTGCCCAACATTGTAATGACTTTGCCAACCACTTAATCACTTATCCGAACTCTAAAAATGCCTTTGCCCAACAATTGTAATGACTTTGGCAACCATGTTAATAACTTATCCGAACTCTAAAAATGACTTTCCCTAAAAATTCTAATGACTTTGACACACACTGTTAATCACTTATCCGACCTCTAAAAATGACTTTGCCCAACAATTGTAATGACCTATCCAACCACTGTTAATCACTTATCCAAACTCTAGAAATGACTTTGCCCAATAATTGTAATGACTTTTCCAACCACTGTTAATAACATATCCGAACTCTAAAAAGACTTTGCCCAACAATTGTAATGACTTTGACACACACTGTTAATCACTTATCCGACCTCTAAAAATGTTTTGCCAACAATTGTATTACTTGCCAACACTGTTAACCACTTATCCGAACTCTAAAAATGACTTTGCCCAACAATTGAAATGACTTTGCCAACCACTGTTAATAACTTATCCGAACTCTAAAATGACTTTGCCCAACAATTGTAATGACTTTGCCAACCACTGTTAATCACTTATCCGAACTCTAAAAATGACTTTGCCTAACAATTGTAATGACTTGCCAACCACTGTTAATCACTTATCCGAACTCTAAAAATGACTTTGCCCAACAATTGTAATGACTTTGCCAACCACTGTTAATCACTTATCCGAACTCTAAAATGACTTTGCCCAACAATTGTAATGACTTTGCCTACCACTTTAAATCACTTATCCGGAATCTAAAAATGATCCTTAAAAATTCTAATGACTTTGACACACACTGTTAATCATTATCCGACCTCTAAAAATGACTTTGCCCAACAATTGTAATGACTTTGCCAACCACTGTTAATCACTTATCTGACCTTAAAAAATGACTTTGCCCAACAATTGTAATGACTTTGCCAACTCCTGTTAACGACTTATCCGAACTCTAAAAATGACTTTGCCCAACAATTGTAATGACTTGGCAACCACTGTTAATAACTTATCCGAACTCTAAAAATGACTTTCCTTAAAAATTGTAATGACTTGACACACACTGTTAATCACTTATCCGACCTCTAAAAATGACTTTCCCAACAATTGTAATGACTTGCCAACCACTGTTAATCACTTATCCGAACTCTAAAAATGACTTTGCCCAACAATTGTAATGACTTTGCCAACCACTGTTAATCACTTATCCGACCTCTAAAAATGACTTTCCCAACAATTGTAATGACTTTGCCAACCACTGTTAATCACCTATCCGAACTCTAAAAATGACTTGCCCAACAATTGTAATGACTTTGCCAACCACTGTTAATCACTTATCCGAACTTAGAAATGACTTTGCCCAATAATTGTAATGACTTTTCCAACCACTGTTAATAACTTATCCGAACTCTAATAATGACTTTGCCCAACAATTGTAATGACTTTGCCAACCACTATTAATCACTTATCCGGACTCTAAAAATGACTTCCTTAAAATTGTAATGACTTTGCCAACACTGTTAATAACTTATCCGAACTCTAAAAATGACTTTTCCCAACAATTGTAATGACTTTGCCAACCACTGTAAATCACTTATCCGATCTCTAAAATGACTTTGCCAACAATTGTAATGACTTTGCCAACCACGTTAACGACTTATCCGAACTCTAAAAATGACTTTGCCCACAATTGTAATGACTTTGCCAACCACAATAATCACTTATCCAAACTCTAGAAATGACTTTGCCCAATAATTGTAATGACTTTTCCAACCACTGTTAATAACTTATCCGAACTCTAAAAATGACTTTGCCCAACAATTGTAATGACTTTGCCAACCACTATTAATCACTTATCCGGACTCTAAAATGACTTTCCTTAAAAATTGTAATGACTTGCCAACCACTGTTAATAACTTATCCGACCTCTAAAAATGACTTTTCCCAACAATTGTAATGACTTGCCAACCACTGTTAATCACTTATCCGAACTCTAGAAATGACTTTGCCCATAATTGTAATGACTTTTCCAACCACTGTTAATAACTTATCCGAACTCTAAAAATGACTTTGCCCAACAATTGTAACGACTTTGCCAACCACTATTAATCACTTATCCGGACTCTAAAAAGGACTTTCCTTAAAAATTGTAATGACTTTGCCAACCATGTTAATAATTATCCGAACTCTAAAAATGACTTTTCCCAACAATTGTAATGACTTTGCCAACCACTGTTAATCACTTATCCGAACTTAGAAATGACTTTGCCAACAATTGTAATGACTTTGCCAACCACTGTTAATCACTTATTCAAACTCTAGAAATGACTTGCCCAATAATTGTAATGACTTTGCCAACCACTGTTAAAAACTATCCGAACTCTAAAAGACTTTGCCCAACAATTGTAATGACTTTGCCAACCACTGTTAATCACTTATCCGATCTCTAAAAATGACTTTGCCAACAATTGTAATGACTTGCCAACCACTGTTAACGACTTATCCGAACTCTAAAAAAGACTTTGCCCAACAATTGTAATGACTTTGCCAACCACTATTAATCACTTATCCGATCTCTAAAATGACTTTGCCAACAATTGTAATGACTTGCCAACCACTGTTAACGACTTATCCGAACTCTAAAAAGACTTTGCCCAACAATTGTAATGACTTTGCCAACCACTATTAATCACTTATCCAAACTCTAGAAATGACTTGCCCAATAATTGTAATGACTTTGCCAACCACTGTTAATAACTTATCCGAACTCTAAAAATGACTTTGCCCAACAATTGTAATGACTTGACACACACTGTTAATCACTTATCCGACCTCTAAAAATGACTTTGCCCAACAATTGTAATGACTTTGCCAACCACTGTAATCACTTATCCAAACCTCTTGAAATGACTTTGCCCAATAATTGTAATGACTTTGCCTCCCACTTTAAATCACTTATCCGGACTCTAAAAATGACTTTCCTTAAAATTCTAATGACTTTGACACACACTGTTAATCACTTATCCGACCTCTAAAAATGACTTTGCCCAACAATTGTAATGACTTTGCCAACCACTGTTAATCACTTATCCAAACTCTAGAAAGACTTTGCCCAACAATTGTAATGACTTTGCCAACCACTGTTATAAATATCCGAACTCTAAAAAGACTTTGCCCAACAATTGTAATGTCTTTGGACAACACTGTTAATCACTTATCCGACCTCTAAAATGTTTTTTGCCCAACAATTGTAATTACTTTGCCAACCACTGTTAACCACTTATCCGAACTCTAAAAATGACTTTGCCCAACAATTGTAATGACTTTGCCTACCACTTTAAATCACTTATCCGGACTCTAAAAATGACTTCCTTAAAAATTCTAATGACTTTGACACACACTGTTAATCACTTATCCGACCTCTAAAAATGACTTTGCCAACAATTGTAATGACTCTGCCAACCACTGTTAATCACTAATCTGACCTTAAAAAATGACTTTGCCCAACAATTGTAATGACTTTGCCAACCACTGTTAATCATATCCGAACTCTAAAAATGACTTTGCCCAACAATTGTAATGACTTTGCCAACCACTATTAATCACTTATCCGGACTCTAAAAATGACTTTCCTTAAAAATTGTAATGACTTTGCCAACCACTGTTAATAACTTATCCGACCTCTAAAAATGATTTTCCCAACAATTGTAATTACTTTGCCAACCACTGTTAATCACTTATCCGAACTCTATAAATGACTTTGCCCAACAATTGTAATGACTTTGCCAACCACTGTTAATCACTTATTCTAACTATAGAAATGACTTTGCCCAATAATTGTAATGACTTTGCCAACCACTGTTAATAACTTATCCGAACTCTAAAAAGACTTTGCCCAACAATTGTAATGACTGTGCCAACCACTATAATCACTTATCCAAACTCTAGAAATGACTTTGCCCAATAATTGTAATGACTTGCCAACCACTGTTAATAACTTATCCGAACTCAAAATGACTTTGCCCAACAATTGTAATGACTTTGCCACCACTGTTAATCACTTATCCGAACTCTAAAAATGCCTTTGCCCAACAATTGTAATGACTTTGGCAACCACTATATAACATATCCGAACTCTAAAAAGACTTTGCCCAACAATTGTAATGACTTTGACACACTGTTAATCACTTATCCGACCTCTAAAATGTTTTGCCCAACAATTGTAATTACTTTGCCAACCACTGTTAACCACTTATCCGAACTCTAAAATGACTTTGCCCATCAATTGTAATGACTTTGCCTACCACTTTAAATAATTATCCGGACTCTAAAATGACTTTCCTTAAAAATTCTAATGACTTTGACACACACTGTTAATCACTTATCCGACCTCTAAAAATGACTTTGCTCAACAATTGTAATGACTTTGCCAACCACTGTTAATCACTAATCGACCTTAAAAAATGACTTTGCCCAACAATTGAAATGACTTTGCCAACCACTGTTAATCACTTATCCGAACTCTAAAAATTTCTTTGCCCAACAATTGTAATGACTTTGCCAACCACTATTAATCACTTATCCGGACTCTAAAAATGACTTTCCTAAAAAATTGTAATGACTTTGCCAACCACTGTTATTAACTTATCCGACCTCTAAAAATGACTTTTCCCAACAATTGTAATGACTTTGCCAACCACTGTTAATCACTTATCCGAACTAGAAATGACTTTGCCCAACAATTGTAATGACTTTGCCAACCACTGTTAATCACTTATTCAAACTCTAGAAATGACTTGCCCAATAATTGTAATGACTTTGCCAACCACTGTTAATAACTTATCCGAACTCTAAAAGACTTTGCCCAACAATTGTAATGACTTTGCCAACCACTGTTAATAACTTATCCGACCTCTAAAAATGACTTTCCCAACAATTGTAATGACTTTGCCAACCACTGTTAATCACTTATCCGAACTCTAAAATGACTTTGCCCAACAATTGTAATGACTTTGCCAACCACTGTTAATCACTTATTCAAACTCTAGAAATGACTTTGCCCAATAATTGTAATGACTTTGCCAACCACTGTTATAACTTATCCGAACTCTAAAAGACTTTGCCCAACAATTGTAATGACTTTGCCAACCACTGTAATCACTTATCCGATCTCTAAAAATGACTTTGCCCAACAATTGTATTGACTTTGCCAACCACTGTTAATCACTTATCCGAACTCTAGAAATGACTTTGCCCAATAATTGTAATGACTTTCCAACCACTGTTAATAACTTATCCGAACTCTAAAAATGACTTTGCCCAACAATTTTAATGACTTTGCCAACCACTATTAATCACTTATCCGGACTCTAAAAATGACTTTCCTTAATAATTGTAATGACTTTGCCAACCACTGTTAATAACTTATCCGACCTCTAAAAATGACTTTTCCCAACAATTGTAATGACTTTGCCAACCACTGTTAATCACTTATCCGAACTCTAGAAATGACTTTGCCCAACAATTGTAATGACTTTGCCAACCACTGTTAATCACTTATTCAAACTCTAGAAATGACTTTGCCTAATAATTGTAATGACTTTGCCAACCACTGTTAAAACTTATCCGAACTCTAAAATGACTTTGCCCAACAATTGTAATGACTTTGCCAACCACTGTTAATCACTTATCCGATCTCTAAAAATGACTTTGCCCAACAATTGTAATGACTTTGCCAACCACTGTTAACGACTTATCCGAACTCTAAAAAGACTTTGCCCAACAATTGTAATGACTTTGCCAACCACTATTAATCACTTATCCAAACTCTAGAAATGACTTTGCCCAATAATTGTAATGACTTTGCCAACCACTGTTAATAACTTATCCAAACTCTAAAAATGACTTTGCCCAACAATTGTAATGACTTTGCCAACCACTGTTAATCACTTATCCGAACTCTAAAAATGCCTTTGCCCAACAATTGTAATGACTTTGGCAACCACTGTTAATAACTTATCCGACTCTAAAAATGACTTTCCTTAAAATTCTAATGACTTTGACACACACTGTAATCACTATCCGACCTTTAAAAATGACTTTGCCCAACAATTGTAATGACTTTGCCAACCACTGTTAATCACTTATCCAAACTCTTGAAATGACTTTGCCCAATAATTGTAATGACTTTGCCTACCACTTTAAATCATTATCCGGACTCTAAAAATGACTTTCCTTAAAAATTCTAATGACTTTGACACACACTGTTAATCACTTATCCGACCTCTAAAAATGACTTTGCCCAACAATGTAATGACTTTGCCAACCATTAATCACTTATCCAAACTCTAGAAATGACTTTGCCCAATAATTGTAATGACTTTGCCAACCACTGTTAATAACATATCCGAACTCTAAAAGACTTTGCCCAACAATTGTAATGACTTTGACAAACTGTTAATCACTTATCCGACCTCTAAAATTTTGCCCAACAATTGTAATTACTTTGCCAACCACTGTTAACCATTATCCGAACTCTAAAATGACTTTGCCCAACAATTGTAATGACTTGCCTACCACTTTAAATCACTTATCCGGACTCTAAAAATGACTTTCCTTAAAATTCTAATGACTTGACACCACTGTTAATCACTTATCCGACCTCTAAAATGACTTTGCCCAACAATTGTAATGACTTTGCCAACCACTGTTAATCACTAATCTGACCTTAAAAAATGACTTTGCCCAACAATTGTAATGACTTTGCCAACCACTGTTAATCACTTATCCGAACTCTAAAAATGACTTTGCCAAACAATTGTAATGACTTTGCCAACCACTTAATCACTTATCCGGACTCTAAAAATGACTTTCCTTAAAATTGTAATGACTTTGCCAACCACTGTTAATAACTTATCCGACCTCTAAAAATGACTTTTCCCAACAATTGTAATGACTTTGCCAACCACTGTTAATCACTTATCCGAACTCTAGAAATGACTTTGCTCAACAATTGTAATGACTTTGCCAACCACTGTTAATCACTTATTCAAACTCTAGAAATGACTTTGCCCAATAATTGTAATGACTTTGCCAACCACTGTTAATAACTTATCCGAACTCTAAAAAGACTTTGCCCAACAATTGTAATGACTTTGCCAACCACTGTTAATCACTTATCCGATCTCTAAAAATGACTTTGCCCAACAATTGTATTGACTTTGCCAACCACTGTTAACGACTTATCCGAACTCTAAAAAGACTTTGCCCAACAATTGTAATGACTTTGCCAACCACTATTAATCACTCATCCAAACTCTAGAAATGACTTTGCCCAATAATTGTAATGACTTTGCCAACCACTGTTAATAACTTATCCGAACTCTAAAAATGACTTTCCCAACAATTGTAATGACTTTGCCAACCACTGTTAATCACTTATCCGAACTCTAAAAATGCCTTTGCCCAACAATTGTAATGACTTTGGCAACCACTGTTAATAACATATCCGAACTCTAAAAAGACTTTGCCCAACAATTGTAATGACTTTGCCAACCACTGTTAATCACTTATCCAAACTCTTGAAATGACTTTGCCCAATAATTGTAATGACTTTGCCTACCACTTTAAATCACTTATCCGGACTCTAAAATGACTTCCTTAAAAATTCTAATGACTTTGACACAACTGTTAATCACTTATCCGACCTCTAAAAATGACTTTGCCCAACAATTGTAATGACTTTGCCAACCACTGTTAATCACTTATCCAAACTCTAGAAATGACTTTGCCCAATAATTGTAATGACTTTGCCAACCACTGTTAATAACATATCCGAACTCTAAAAAGACTTTGCCCAACAATTGTAATGACTTTGACACACACTGTTAATCACTTATCCGACCTCTAAAAATGTTTTTGCCCAACAATTGTAATTACTTTGCCAACCACTGTTAACCACTTATCCGAACTCTAAAAATGACTTTGCCCAACAATTGTAATGACTTTGCCTACCACTTTAAATCACTTATCCGGACTCTAAAAATGACTTTCCTTAAAAATTCTAATGACTTTGACACACACTGTTAATCACTTATCCGACCTCAAAAATGACTTTGCCCAACAATTGTAATGACTTTGCCAACCACTGTTAATCACTAATCTGACCTTAAAAAATGACTTTGCCCAACAATTGTAATGACTTTGCCAACCACTGTTAATCACTTATCCGAACTCTAAAAATGACTTTGCCCAACAATTGTAATGACTTTGCCAACCACTATTAATCACTATCCGGACTCTAAAAATGACTTTCCTTAAAAATTGTAATGACTTTGCCAACCACTGTTAATAACTTATCCGACCTCTAAAAATGACTTTTCCCAACAATTGTAATGACTTTGCCAACCACTGTTAATCACTTATCCGAACTCTAGAAATGACTTTGCCCAACAATTGTAATGACTTTGCCAACCACTGTTAATCACTTATTCAAACTCTAGAAATGACTTTGCCCAATAATTGTAATGACTTTGCCAACCACTGTTAATAACTTATCCGAACTCTAAAAAGACTTTGCCCAACAATTGTAATGACTTTGCCAACCACTGTTAATCACTTATCCGATCTCTAAAATGACTTTGCCCAAAATTGTATTGACTTTGCCAACCACTGTTAACGACCTATCCGAACTCTAAAAAGACTTTGCCCAACAATTGTAATGACTTTGCCAACCAATTAATCACTTATCCAAACTCTAGAAATGACTTTGCCAATAATTGTAATGACTTTGCCAACCACTGTAATAACTTATCCGAACTCTAAAAATGACTTTGCCCAACAATTGTAATGACTTTGCCAACCACTGTTATCACTTATCCGAACTCTAAAAATGCCTTTGCCCAACAATTGTAATGACTTTGGCAACCACTGTTAATAACATATCCGAACTCTAAAAAGACTTTGCCCAACATTGTAATGACTTTGACACACACTGTTAATCACTTATCCGACCTCTAAAATGTTTTTGCCCAACAATTGTAATTACTTTGCCAACCACTGTTAACCACTTATCCGAACTCTAAAAATGACTTTGCCCAACAATTGTAATGACTTTGCCTACCACTTTAAATCACTTATCCGGACTCTAAAATGACTTTCCTTAAAAATTCTAATGACTTTGACAACACTGTTAATCACTTATCCGACCTCTAAAAATGACTTTGCCCAACAATTGTAATGACTTTGCCAACCACTGTTAATCACTAATCTGACCTTAAAAAATGACTTTGCCCAACAATTGTAATGACTTTGCCAACCAATTAATCACTTATCCGGACTCTAAAAATGACTTTCCTAAAAAATTGTAATGACTTTGCCAACCACTGTTAATAACTTATCCGACCTCTAAAAATGACTTTTCCCAACAATTGTAATGACTTTGCCAACCACTGTTAATCACTTATCCGAACTCTAGAAATGACTTTGCCCAACAATTGTAATGACTTTGCCAACCACTGTTAATCACTTATTCAAACTCTAGAAATGACTTTGCCCAATAATTGTAATGACTTTGCCAACCACTGTTAATAACTTATCCGAACTCTAAAAAGACTTTGCCCAACAATTGTAATGACTTTGCCAACCACTGTTAATAACTTATCCGACCTCTAAAAATGACTTTGCCCAACAATTGTAATGACTTTGCCAACCACTGTTAATCACTTATCCAAACTTGAAATGACTTTGCCCAATAATTGTAATGACTTTGCCAACCACTGTTAATCACTTATTCAAACTCTAGAAATGACTTTGCCCAATAATTGTAATGGCTTTGCCAACCACTGTTAATAACTTATCCGAACTCTAAAAAGACTTTGCCCAACAATTGTAATGACTTTGCCAACCACTGTTAATCACTTATCCGATCTCTAAAATGACTTTGCCCAACAATTGTATTGACTTTGCCAACCACTGTTAACGACTTATCGAACTCTAAAAAGACTTTGCCCAACAATTGTAATGACTTTGCCAACCACTATTAATCACTTATCCAAACTCTAGAAATGACTTTGCCCAATAATTGTAATGACTTTGCCAACCACTGTTAATAACTTATCCGAACTCTAAAAATGACTTGCCCAACATTTGTAATGACTTTGCCAACCACTGTTAATCACTTATCCGAACTCTAAAAATGCCTTTGCCCAACAATTGTAATGACTTTGGCAACCACTGTTAATAACTTATCCGAACTCTAAAATGACTTTCCTTAAAATTCTAATGACTTTGACACACACTGTTAATCACTTATCCGACCTCTAAAAATGACTTTGCCCAACAATTGTAATGACTTTGCCAACCACTGTTAATCACTTATTCAAACTCTGAATGACTTTGCCCATAATTGTAATGACTTGCCAACCACTGTTAATCACTTATCCGATCTCTAAAAATGACTTTGCCCAACAATTGTATTGACTTTGCCAACCACTGTTAACGACCTATCCGAACTCTAAAAAAGACTTTGCCCAACAATTGTAATGACTTTGCCAACCACTGTTAATCACTTATCCAAACTCTAGAAATGACTTTGCCCAATAATTGTAATGACTTTGCCAACCACTGTTAATAACATATCCGAACTCTAAAAAGACTTTGCCCAACAATTGTAATGACTTTGACACACACTGTTAATCACTTATCCGACCTCTAAAAATGTTTTGCCCAACAATTGTAATTACTTTGCCAACCACTGTTAATCAATTATCCGAACTCTAAAAATGACTTTGCCCAACAATTGTAATGACTTTGCCTACCACTTTAAATCACTTATCCGGACTCTAAAAATGACTTTCCTTAAAATTCTAATGACTTTGACACACACTGTTAATCACTTATCCGACCTCTAAAAATGACTTTGCCCAACAATTGTAATGACTTTGCCAACCACTGTTAATCACTTATCCGAACTCTAAAAATGACTTTGCCCAACAATTGTAATGACTTTGCCAACCACTGTAATCAATTATCCGAACTCTAAAAATGACTTTGCCCAACAATTGTAATGACTTTGCCTACCACTTTAAATCACTTATCCGGACTCTAAAAACTTTCCTTAAAAATTCTAATGATTTGACACACACTGTTAATCACTTATCCGACCTCTAAAAATGACTTTGCCCAACAATTGTAATGACTTTGCCAACCACTGTTAATCACTTATCCAAACTCTTGAAATGACTTTGCCCAATAATTGTAATGACTTTGCCTACCACTTTAAAATACTTATCCGGACTCTAAAAATGACTTTCCTTAAAAATTCTAATGACTTTGACACATACTGTTATCATACCGACCTCTAAAAATGACTGTGCCCAACAATTGTAATGACTTTGCCAACCACTGTTAATCACTTATCCAAACTCTAGAAATGACTTTGCCCAATAATTGTAATGACTTTGCCAACCACTGTTAATAACATATCCGAACTCTAAAAAGACTTTGCCCAACAATTGTAATGACTTTGACAACACTGTTAATCACTTATCCGACCTCTAAAAATGTTTTGCCCAATAATTGTAATGACTTTGCCACCACTGTTAATCACTTATCCAAACTCTAGAAATGACTTTGCCCAATAATTGTAATGACTTTGCCAACCACTGTTAATAACATCCGAACTCTAAAAAGACTTTGCCCAACAATTGTAATGACTTTGACACACACTGTTAATCACTTATCCGACCTCTAAAAATGTTTTTGCCCAACAATTGTAATTACTTTGCCAACCACTGTTAATCAATTATCCGAACTCTAAAAATGACTTTGCCAACAATGTAATGACTTTGCCTACCACTTTAAATCACTTATCCGGACTCTAAAAATGACTTTCCTTAAAATTCTAATGACTTGAACACACTGTTAATCACTTATCCGACCTTAAAAATGACTTGCCCAACAATTGTAATGACTTTGCCAACCACTGTTAATCACTTATCCGAACTCTAAAAATGACTTTGCCCAACAATTGTAATGACTTTGCCAACCACTGTTAATCAATTATCCGAACTCTAAAAATGACTTTGCCCAACAATTGTAATGACTTTGCCTACCACTTTAATCACTTATCCGGACTCTAAAAATGACTTTCCTTAAAAATTCTAATGACTTTGACACCACTGTTAATCACTTATCCGACTCTAAAAATGACTTTGCCCAACAATTGTAATGACTTTGCCAACCACTGTTAATCACTTATCCGAACTCTAAAAATGACTTTGCCCAACATTGTAATGACTTTGCCAACCACTGTTAATCATTATCCGAACTCTAAAAATGACTTTGCCCAACAATTGTAATGACTTTGCCTACCACTTAAATCACTTATCCGACTCTAAAAATGACTTTCCTTAAAAAATTCTAATGACTTTGACACCACTGTTAATCACTTATCCGACCTCAAAATGACTTTGCCCAACAATTGTAAGACTTTGCCAACCACTGTTAATCACTAATGACCTTAAAAAATGACTTTGCCCAACAATTGAAATGACTTTGCCAACCATGTTAATCACTTATCCAAACTCTAGAAATGACATTGCCCAATAATTGAATGACTTTGCCAACCACTGTTAATAACTTATCCGAACTCTAAAAAGACTTTGCCCAACAATTGTAATGACTTTGACACCACTGTTAATCACTTATCCGACCTCTAAAAATGACTTTGCCCAACAATGTAATGACTTTGCCACCACTGTTAATCACTTATCCGAACTCTAAAAATGACTTTGCCCAACAATTGTAATGACTTTGCCAACCACTGTTAATCACTTATCCGAACTCTTAAAATGACTTTGCCCAACAATTGTAATGACTTTGCCAACCACTGTTAATCACTTATCCGAACTCTAAAATGACTTTGCCCAACAATGTAATGACTTTGCCAACCACTTTAATCACTTATCCGACTCTAAAAATGACTTTCCCTAAAAATTAATGACTTGACACACACTGTTAATCACTTATCCGACCTCTAAAATGACTTTGCCCAACAATTGTAATGACTTTGCCAACCATGTTAATCACTTATCCGAACTCTAAAAATGACTTTGCCCAACAATTGTAATGACTTTGCCAATCACTGAAAACTTATCCGAACTCTAAAATGACTTGCCCCACAATTGTAATGACTTTGCCAACCACTGTTAATCACTTATCCGAACTCAAAAATGACTTTGCCAACAATTGTAATGACTTTGCCAACCACTGTTAATCACTTATCCGAACTCTAAAAATGACTTTCCAAATTTGATTGAACACACTGTTAATCACTATCCGACCTCTAAAAATGACTTTGCCCAACAATTGTAATGACTTTGCCAACCACTGTTATCACTAATCTGACCTTAAAAATGACTTTGCCCAACAATTGTAATGACTTTGCCAACCACTGTTAATCACTTATCCGAACTCTAAAAATGACTTTGCCCAACAATTGTAATGACTTTGCCAACCACTGTTAATCACTTATCGAACTCTAAAAATGACTTGCCCAACAATTGTAATGACTTTGCCAACCACTGTTAAAACTTATCCGAACTCTAAAATGACTTTGCCCAACAATTGTAATGACTTTGCCAAGTCTGTTAATCACTTATCCGAACTCTAAAATGACTTTGCCCAACAATGTAATGACTTTGCCTACCACTTTAAATCACTTATCCGACTCTAAAAATGACTTTACTAAAAAATTCTAATGACTTTGCCACCACTGTTAATCACTTATCCGCCTCTAAAAATGACTTTGCCCAACAATTGAATGACTTTGCCAACCACTGTTAATCACTTATCCGAACTTTAAAAATGACTTGCCCAACATGTAATGACTTTGCCAACCACTGTTAATCACTATCGACCTTAAAAATGACTTTGCCAACAATTGAAATGACTTTGCCACCACTGTTAATCACTTATCCAAACTCTAGAAATGACATTGCCCAATAATTGTAATGACTTTGCCAACCATGTTAATAACTTATCCGAACTCTAAAAATGACTTGCCCAATAATTGTAAGACTTTGCCAACCACTGTTAAAACTTATCCGAACTCTAAAAATGACTTTGCCAAACAATTGTAATGACTTTGCCAAACCACTGTTAATAACTTATCCGAACTCTAAAATGACTTTGCCCAACAATTGTAATGACTTGCCAACCACTGTTAATCACTTATCCGGACTCTAAAAATGACTTTCCTTAAAAATTTATATGACTTTGACAACACTGTTAATCACTATCCGACCTCTAAAAATGACTTTCCTAAAAATTCTAATGACTTTGACAACACTGTTAATCACTTATCCGACTCTAAAAATGACTTTGCCCAAAATTGTAATGACTTTGCCAACCACTGTTAATCACTTATCCGACTTTAAAAATGACTTTGCCCAACAATGTAAGACTTTGCAACCACTGTTAATCACTAATATGACCTTAAAATGACTTTGCCCAACAATTGAAATGACTTTGCCAACCACTGTTAATCACTTATCCAACTCTAGAAATGACATTGCCCAATAATGTAATGACTTTGCCAACCACTGTAATCACTTATCCGAACTCAAAATGACTTGTCCAATAATTGTAATGACTTTGCCAACCACTGTTAATAACTTATCCGAACTCTAAAAATGACTTTGCCAACAATTGTAATGACTTGCCAATCACTGTTAATAAAACTTATCCGAACTCTAAAAATGACTTTGCCAACAATTGTAATGACTTTGCCACCACTGTTAAACTTATCCGGACTCTAAAAATGACTTTCCTTAAAATTCTAATGACTTTGACACACACTGTTAATACTAATCCGACTCTAAAAATGACTTTGCCCAACAATTGTAATGACTTTGCCAACCACTGTTAATCAAATCTGACCTTAAAAAATGACTTCCTTACAATTGTAATGACTTTGCCAACCACTGTTAATCACTTATCCGACCTCTAAAATGACTTGCCCAACAATTGTAAGGACTTTGCCAACCACTTTAATCACTTATCCGAACTCTAAAAATGACTTTGCCAACAATTGTCATGACTTTGCCAACACTGTTAATAACTTATCCGACTCTTAAAATGACTTTGCCCAACAATTGTAATGACTTTGCCAACCACTGTTAATCACTTATCCGAACGCTAAAAATGACTTTGC
>JAILYF010000390.1:0-26844 GCA_025491095.1 Brachionus asplanchnoidis | reverse complement strand
TTTTGTAAAACGATAATTTTTTTTTAACTCTGTAAAATTACCTAGTACAGTTTTATCTCAGCTTTAATTTGGTACCATTTTTGTTAAATTTGGACCAAAACTGAATGAGCTAGGATACTTTTACAAAAAACGCACAAAAACGCACAAAAACGCACAAAAGCAAAAATGCCAAAGTTTTGTAAAACACTAATTTTTTTTAACTCTGTAAAAATTACCTAGTACAGTTTTATCTCAGCTTTAATTTGGTACCATTTTTGTTCAATTTGGACCAAAACTGAATGAGCTAGGATACTTTTACAAAAAACGCACAAAAACGCACAAAAACGCACAAAAGCAAAAATGCCAAAGTTTTGTAAAACAATAATTTTTTTTTAACTCTGTAAAATTACCTAGTACAGTTTTATCTCAGCTTTAATTTGGTACCATTTTTGTTCAATTTGGACCAAAACTGAATGAGCTAGGATACTTTTACAAAAAACGCACAAAAACGCACAAAAACGCACAAAAGCAAAAATGCCAAAGTTTTGTAAAACAATAATTTTTTTTTAACTCTGTAAAAATTACCTAGTACAGTTTTATCTCAGCTTTAATTTGGTACCATTTTTGTTCAATTTGGACCAAAACTGAATGAGCTAGGATACTTTTACAAAAAACGCACAAAAACGCACAAAAACGCACAAAAGCAAAAATGCCAAAGTTTTGTAAAACAATAATTTTTTTTTAACTCTGTAAAAATTACCTAGTACAGTTTTATCTCAGCTTTAATTTGGTACCATTTTTGTTAAATTTGGACCAAAACTGAATGAGCTAGGATACTTTTACAAAAAACGCACAAAAACGCACAAAAACGCACAAAAGCAAAAATGCCAAAGTTTTGTAAAACAATAATTTTTTTTTAACTCTGTAAAAATTACCTAGTACAGTTTTATCTCAGCTTTAATTTGGTACCATTTTTGTTAAATTTGGACCAAAACTGAATGAGCTAGGATACTTTTACAAAAAACGCACAAAAACGCACAAAAACGCACAAAAGCAAAAATGCCAAAGTTTTGTAAAACAATAATTTTTTTTTAACTCTGTAAAAATTACCTAGTACAGTTTTATCTCAGCTTTAATTTGGTACCATTTTTGTTAAATTTGGACCAAAACTGAATGAGCTAGGATACTTTTACAAAAAACGCACAAAAACGCACAAAAACGCACAAAAGCAAAAATGCCAAAGTTTTGTAAAACAATAATTTTTTTTTAACTCTGTAAAAATTACCTAGTACAGTTTTATCTCAGCTTTAATTTGGTACCATTTTTGTTCAATTTGGACCAAAACTGAATGAGCTAGGATACTTTTACAAAAAACGCACAAAAACGCACAAAAACGCACAAAAGCAAAAATGCCAAAGTTTTGTAAAACAATAATTTTTTTTTAACTCTGTAAAAATTACCTAGTACAGTTTTATCTCAGCTTTAATTTGGTACCATTTTGTTCAATTTGGACCAAAACTGAATGAGCTAGGATACTTTTACAAAAAACGCACAAAAACGCACAAAAACGCACAAAAGCAAAAATGCCAAAGTTTTGTAAAACAATAATTTTTTTTTAACTCTGTAAAAATTACCTAGTACAGTTTTATCTCAGCTTTAATTTGGTACCATTTTTGTTCAATTTGGACCAAAACTGAATGAGCTAGGATACTTTTACAAAAAACGCACAAAAACGCACAAAAACGCACAAAAGCAAAAATGCCAAAGTTTTGTAAAACAATAATTTTTTTTTAACTCTGTAAAATTACCTAGTACAGTTTTATCTCAGCTTTAATTTGGTACCATTTTTGTTCAATTTGGACCAAAACTGAATGAGCTAGGATACTTTTACAAAAAACGCACAAAAACGCACAAAAACGCACAAAAGCAAAAATGCCAAAGTTTTGTAAAACAATAATTTTTTTTTAACTCTGTAAAAATTACCTAGTACAGTTTTATCTCAGCTTTAATTTGGTACCATTTTTGTTCAATTTGGACCAAAACTGAATGAGCTAGGATACTTTTACAAAAAACGCACAAAAACGCACAAAAACGCACAAAAGCAAAAATGCCAAAGTTTTGTAAAACAATAATTTTTTTTTAACTCTGTAAAAATTACCTAGTACAGTTTTATCTCAGCTTTAATTTGGTACCATTTTTGTTCAATTTGGACCAAAACTGAATGAGCTAGGATACTTTTACAAAAAAACGCACAAAAACGCACAAAAACGCACAAAAGCAAAAATGCCAAAGTTTTGTAAAACAATAATTTTTTTTTAACTCTGTAAAAATTACCTAGTACAGTTTTATCTCAGCTTTAATTTGGTACCATTTTTGTTAAATTTGGACCAAAACTGAATGAGCTAGGATACTTTTACAAAAAACGCACAAAAACGCACAAAAACGCACAAAAGCAAAAATGCCAAAGTTTTGTAAAACAATAATTTTTTTTTAACTCTGTAAAAATTACCTAGTACAGTTTTATCTCAGCTTTAATTTGGTACCATTTTTGTTAAATTTGGACCAAAACTGAATGAGCTAGGATACTTTTACAAAAAACGCACAAAAACGCACAAAAACGCACAAAAGCAAAAATGCCAAAGTTTTGTAAAACAATAATTTTTTTTTAACTCTGTAAAAATTACCTAGTACAGTTTTATCTCAGCTTTAATTTGGTACCATTTTTGTTAAATTTGGACCAAAACTGAATGAGCTAGGATACTTTTACAAAAAACGCACAAAAACGCACAAAAACGCACAAAAGCAAAAATGCCAAAGTTTTGTAAAACAATAATTTTTTTTTAACTCTGTAAAAATTACCTAGTACAGTTTTATCTCAGCTTTAATTTGGTACCATTTTTGTTCAATTTGGACCAAAACTGAATGAGCTAGGATACTTTTACAAAAAACGCACAAAAACGCACAAAAACGCACAAAAGCAAAAATGCCAAAGTTTTGTAAAACAATAATTTTTTTTTAACTCTGTAAAAATTACCTAGTACAGTTTTATCTCAGCTTTAATTTGGTACCATTTTTGTTAAATTTGGACCAAAACTGAATGAGCTAGGATACTTTTACAAAAAACGCACAAAAACGCACAAAAACGCACAAAAGCAAAAATGCCAAAGTTTTGTAAAACAATAATTTTTTTTTAACTCTGTAAAAATTACCTAGTACAGTTTTATCTCAGCTTTAATTTGGTACCATTTTTGTTCAATTTGGACCAAAACTGAATGAGCTAGGATACTTTTACAAAAAACGCACAAAAACGCACAAAAACGCACAAAAGCAAAAATGCCAAAGTTTTGTAAAACAATAATTTTTTTTTAACTCTGTAAAAATTACCTAGTACAGTTTTATCTCAGCTTTAATTTGGTACCATTTTTGTTCAATTTGGACCAAAACTGAATGAGCTAGGATACTTTTACAAAAAACGCACAAAAACGCACAAAAACGCACAAAAGCAAAAATGCCAAAGTTTTGTAAAACAATAATTTTTTTTTAACTCTGTAAAAATTACCTAGTACAGTTTTATCTCAGCTTTAATTTGGTACCATTTTTGTTAAATTTGGACCAAAACTGAATGAGCTAGGATACTTTTACAAAAAACGCACAAAAACGCACAAAAACGCACAAAAGCAAAAATGCCAAAGTTTTGTAAAACAATAATTTTTTTTTAACTCTGTAAAAATTACCTAGTACAGTTTTATCTCAGCTTTAATTTGGTACCATTTTTGTTCAATTTGGACCAAAACTGAATGAGCTAGGATACTTTTACAAAAAACGCACAAAAACGCACAAAAGCAAAAATGCCAAAGTTTTGTAAAACAATAATTTTTTTTTAACTCTGTAAAAATTACCTAGTACAGTTTTATCTCAGCTTTAATTTGGTACCATTTTTGTTAAATTTGGACCAAAACTGAATGAGCTAGGATACTTTTACAAAAAACGCACAAAAACGCACAAAAACGCACAAAAGCAAAAATGCCAAAGTTTTGTAAAACAATAATTTTTTTTTAACTCTGTAAAAATTACCTAGTACAGTTTTATCTCAGCTTTAATTTGGTACCATTTTTGTTCAATTTGGACCAAAACTGAATGAGCTAGGATACTTTTACAAAAAACGCACAAAAACGCACAAAAACGCACAAAAGCAAAAATGCCAAAGTTTTGTAAAACAATAATTTTTTTTTAACTCTGTAAAAATTACCTAGTACAGTTTTATCTCAGCTTTAATTTGGTACCATTTTTGTTCAATTTGGACCAAAACTGAATGAGCTAGGATACTTTTACAAAAAACGCACAAAAACGCACAAAAACGCACAAAAGCAAAAATGCCAAAGTTTTGTAAAACAATAATTTTTTTTTAACTCTGTAAAAATTACCTAGTACAGTTTTATCTCAGCTTTAATTTGGTACCATTTTTGTTCAATTTGGACCAAAACTGAATGAGCTAGGATACTTTTACAAAAAACGCACAAAAACGCACAAAAACGCACAAAAGCAAAAATGCCAAAGTTTTGTAAAACAATAATTTTTTTTTAACTCTGTAAAAATTACCTAGTACAGTTTTATCTCAGCTTTAATTTGGTACCATTTTTGTTAAATTTGGACCAAAACTGAATGAGCTAGGATACTTTTACAAAAAACGCACAAAAACGCACAAAAACGCACAAAAGCAAAAATGCCAAAGTTTTGTAAAACAATAATTTTTTTTTAACTCTGTAAAAATTACCTAGTACAGTTTTATCTCAGCTTTAATTTGGTACCATTTTTGTTAAATTTGGACCAAAACTGAATGAGCTAGGATACTTTTACAAAAAACGCACAAAAACGCACAAAAACGCACAAAAGCAAAAATGCCAAAGTTTTGTAAAACAATAATTTTTTTTTAACTCTGTAAAAATTACCTAGTACAGTTTTATCTCAGCTTTAATTTGGTACCATTTTTGTTAAATTTGGACCAAAACTGAATGAGCTAGGATACTTTTACAAAAAACGCACAAAAACGCACAAAAACGCACAAAAGCAAAAATGCCAAAGTTTTGTAAAACAATAATTTTTTTTTAACTCTGTAAAATTACCTAGTACAGTTTTATCTCAGCTTTAATTTGGTACCATTTTTGTTCAATTTGGACCAAAACTGAATGAGCTAGGATACTTTTACAAAAAACGCACAAAAACGCACAAAAACGCACAAAAGCAAAAATGCCAAAGTTTTGTAAAACAATAATTTTTTTTTAACTCTGTAAAAATTACCTAGTACAGTTTTATCTCAGCTTTAATTTGGTACCATTTTTGTTAAATTTGGACCAAAACTGAATGAGCTAGGATACTTTTACAAAAAACGCACAAAAACGCACAAAAACGCACAAAAGCAAAAATGCCAAAGTTTTGTAAAACAATAATTTTTTTTAACTCTGTAAAAATTACCTAGTACAGTTTTATCTCAGCTTTAATTTGGTACCATTTTTGTTCAATTTGGACCAAAACTGAATGAGCTAGGATACTTTTACAAAAAACGCACAAAAACGCACAAAAACGCACAAAAGCAAAAATGCCAAAGTTTTGTAAAACAATAATTTTTTTTTTAACTCTGTAAAATTACCTAGTACAGTTTTATCTCAGCTTTAATTTGGTACCATTTTTGTTCAATTTGGACCAAAACTGAATGAGCTAGGATACTTTTACAAAAAACGCACAAAAACGCACAAAAACGCACAAAAGCAAAAATGCCAAAGTTTTGTAAAACACTAATTTTTTTTTTAACTCTGTAAAATTACCTAGTACAGTTTTATCTCAGCTTTAATTTGGTACCATTTTTGTTCAATTTGGACCAAAACTGAATGAGCTAGGATACTTTTACAAAAAACGCACAAAAACGCACAAAAACGCACAAAAGCAAAAATGCCAAAGTTTTGTAAAACAATAATTTTTTTTTAACTCTGTAAAAATTACCTAGTACAGTTTTATCTCAGCTTTAATTTGGTACCATTTTTGTTCAATTTGGACCAAAACTGAATGAGCTAGGATACTTTTACAAAAAACGCACAAAAACGCACAAAAACGCACAAAAGCAAAAATGCCAAAGTTTTGTAAAACAATAATTTTTTTTTTAACTCTGTAAAAATTACCTAGTACAGTTTTATCTCAGCTTTAATTTGGTACCATTTTTGTTAAATTTGGACCAAAACTGAATGAGCTAGGATACTTTTACAAAAAACGCACAAAAACGCACAAAAACGCACAAAAGCAAAAATGCCAAAGTTTTGTAAAACAATAATTTTTTTTTAACTCTGTTAAAATTACCTAGTACAGTTTTATCTCAGCTTTAATTTGGTACCATTTTTGTTCAATTTGGACCAAAACTGAATGAGCTAGGATACTTTTACAAAAAACGCACAAAAACGCACAAAAACGCACAAAAGCAAAAATGCCAAAGTTTTGTAAAACAATAATTTTTTTTTTAACTCTGTTAAAATTACCTAGTACAGTTTTATCTCAGCTTTAATTTGGTACCATTTTTGTTCAATTTGGACCAAAACTGAATGAGCTAGGATACTTTTACAAAAAACGCACAAAAACGCACAAAAACGCACAAAAGCAAAAATGCCAAAGTTTTGTAAAACAATAATTTTTTTTTTAACTCTGTAAAATTACCTAGTACAGTTTTATCTCAGCTTTAATTTGGTACCATTTTTGTTAAATTTGGACCAAAACTGAATGAGCTAGGATACTTTTACAAAAAACGCACAAAAACGCACAAAAACGCACAAAAGCAAAAATGCCAAAGTTTTGTAAAACACTAATTTTTTTTTTAACTCTGTTAAAATTACCTAGTACAGTTTTATCTCAGCTTTAATTTGGTACCATTTTTGTTCAATTTGGACCAAAACTGAATGAGCTAGGATACTTTTACAAAAAACGCACAAAAACGCACAAAAACGCACAAAAGCAAAAATGCCAAAGTTTTGTAAAACAATAATTTTTTTTTAACTCTGTAAAAATTACCTAGTACAGTTTTATCTCAGCTTTAATTTGGTACCATTTTTGTTCAATTTGGACCAAAACTGAATGAGCTAGGATACTTTTACAAAAAACGCACAAAAACGCACAAAAACGCACAAAAGCAAAAATGCCAAAGTTTTGTAAAACACTAATTTTTTTTTTAACTCTGTTAAAATTACCTAGTACAGTTTTATCTCAGCTTTAATTTGGTACCATTTTTGTTCAATTTGGACCAAAACTGAATGAGCTAGGATACTTTTACAAAAAACGCACAAAAACGCACAAAAACGCACAAAAGCAAAAATGCCAAAGTTTTGTAAAACAATAATTTTTTTTTTAACTCTGTTAAAAATTACCTAGTACAGTTTTATCTCAGCTTTAATTTGGTACCATTTTTGTTAAATTTGGACCAAAACTGAATGAGCTAGGATACTTTTACAAAAAACGCACAAAAACGCACAAAAACGCACAAAAGCAAAATGCCAAAGTTTTGTAAAACAATAATTTTTTTTTTAACTCTGTAAAATTACCTAGTACAGTTTTATCTCAGCTTTAATTTGGTACCATTTTTGTTAAATTTGGACCAAAACTGAATGAGCTAGGATACTTTTACAAAAAACGCACAAAAACGCACAAAACGCACAAAAGCAAAAATGCCAAAGTTTTGTAAAACAATAATTTTTTTTTTAACTCTGTAAAATTACCTAGTACAGTTTTATCTCAGCTTTAATTTGGTACCATTTTTGTTCAATTTGGACCAAAACTGAATGAGCTAGGATACTTTTACAAAAAACGCACAAAAACGCACAAAAACGCACAAAAGCAAAAATGCCAAAGTTTTGTAAAACAATAATTTTTTTTTTAACTCTGTTAAAATTACCTAGTACAGTTTTATCTCAGCTTTAATTTGGTACCATTTTTGTTCAATTTGGACCAAAACTGAATGAGCTAGGATACTTTTACAAAAAACGCACAAAAACGCACAAAAACGCACAAAAGCAAAATGCCAAAGTTTTGTAAAACACTAATTTTTTTTTTAACTCTGTTAAAATTACCTAGTACAGTTTTATCTCAGCTTTAATTTGGTACCATTTTTGTTAAATTTGGACCAAAACTGAATGAGCTAGGATACTTTTACAAAAAACGCACAAAAACGCACAAAAACGCACAAAAGCAAAAATGCCAAAGTTTTGTAAAACAATAATTTTTTTTTTAACTCTGTAAAAATTACCTAGTACAGTTTTATCTCAGCTTTAATTTGGTACCATTTTTGTTCAATTTGGACCAAAACTGAATGAGCTAGGATACTTTTACAAAAAACGCACAAAAACGCACAAAAACGCACAAAGCAAAATGCCAAAGTTTTGTAAAACAATAATTTTTTTTTTAACTCTGTAAAATTACCTAGTACAGTTTTATCTCAGCTTTAATTTGGTACCATTTTTGTTCAATTTGGACCAAAACTGAATGAGCTAGGATACTTTTACAAAAAACGCACAAAAACGCACAAAAACGCACAAAAGCAAAAATGCCAAAGTTTTGTAAAACACTAATTTTTTTTTTAACTCTGTTAAAATTACCTAGTACAGTTTTATCTCAGCTTTAATTTGGTACCATTTTTGTTCAATTTGGACCAAAACTGAATGAGCTAGGATACTTTTACAAAAAACGCACAAAAACGCACAAAACGCACAAAGCAAAAATGCCAAAGTTTTGTAAAACAATAATTTTTTTTTTAACTCTGTTAAAATTACCTAGTACAGTTTTATCTCAGCTTTAATTTGGTACCATTTTTGTTCAATTTGGACCAAAACTGAATGAGCTAGGATACTTTTACAAAAAACGCACAAAAACGCACAAAAACGCACAAAAGCAAAAATGCCAAAGTTTTGTAAAACAATAATTTTTTTTTTAACTCTGTTAAAATTACCTAGTACAGTTTTATCTCAGCTTTAATTTGGTACCATTTTTGTTCAATTTGGACCAAAACTGAATGAGCTAGGATACTTTTACAAAAAACGCACAAAAACGCACAAAAACGCACAAAAGCAAAAATGCCAAAGTTTTGTAAAACAATAATTTTTTTTTTAACTCTGTTAAAATTACCTAGTACAGTTTTATCTCAGCTTTAATTTGGTACCATTTTTGTTCAATTTGGACCAAAACTGAATGAGCTAGGATACTTTTACAAAAAACGCACAAAAACGCACAAAAACGCACAAAAGCAAAAATGCCAAAGTTTTGTAAAACAATAATTTTTTTTTTAACTCTGTTAAAATTACCTAGTACAGTTTTATCTCAGCTTTAATTTGGTACCATTTTTGTTCAATTTGGACCAAAACTGAATGAGCTAGGATACTTTTACAAAAAACGCACAAAAACGCACAAAAACGCACAAAAGCAAAAATGCCAAAGTTTTGTAAAACAATAATTTTTTTTTTAACTCTGTTAAAATTACCTAGTACAGTTTTATCTCAGCTTTAATTTGGTACCATTTTTGTTCAATTTGGACCAAAACTGAATGAGCTAGGATACTTTTACAAAAAACGCACAAAAACGCACAAAAACGCACAAAAGCAAAAATGCCAAAGTTTTGTAAAACAATAATTTTTTTTTTAACTCTGTTAAAATTACCTAGTACAGTTTTATCTCAGCTTTAATTTGGTACCATTTTTGTTCAATTTGGACCAAAACTGAATGAGCTAGGATACTTTTACAAAAAACGCACAAAAACGCACAAAAACGCACAAAAGCAAAAATGCCAAAGTTTTGTAAAACAATAATTTTTTTTTTAACTCTGTAAAATTACCTAGTACAGTTTTATCTCAGCTTTAATTTGGTACCATTTTTGTTCAATTTGGACCAAAACTGAATGAGCTAGGATACTTTTACAAAAAACGCACAAAAACGCACAAAAACGCACAAAAGCAAAAATGCCAAAGTTTTGTAAAACAATAATTTTTTTTTTAACTCTGTAAAATTACCTAGTACAGTTTTATCTCAGCTTTAATTTGGTACCATTTTTGTTCAATTTGGACCAAAACTGAATGAGCTAGGATACTTTTACAAAAAACGCACAAAAACGCACAAAAACGCACAAAAGCAAAAATGCCAAAGTTTTGTAAAACAATAATTTTTTTTTTAACTCTGTTAAAATTACCTAGTACAGTTTTATCTCAGCTTTAATTTGGTACCATTTTTGTTAAATTTGGACCAAAACTGAATGAGCTAGGATACTTTTACAAAAAACGCACAAAAACGCACAAAAACGCACCAAAGCAAAATGCCAAAGTTTTGTAAAACAATAATTTTTTTTTTAACTCTGTAAAAATTACCTAGTACAGTTTTATCTCAGCTTTAATTTGGTACCATTTTTGTTAAATTTGGACCAAAACTGAATGAGCTAGGATACTTTTACAAAAAACGCACAAAAACGCACAAAAACGCACAAAAGCAAAAATGCCAAAGTTTTGTAAAACAATAATTTTTTTTTTAACTCTGTTAAAATTACCTAGTACAGTTTTATCTCAGCTTTAATTTGGTACCATTTTTGTTAAATTTGGACCAAAACTGAATGAGCTAGGATACTTTTTCTAAAAAACGCACAAAAACGCACAAAAACGCACAAAAGCAAAATGCCAAAGTTTTGTAAAACAATAATTTTTTTTTTAACTCTGTTAAAATTACCTAGTACAGTTTTATCTCAGCTTTAATTTGGTACCATTTTTGTTCAATTTGGACCAAAACTGAATGAGCTAGGATACTTTTACAAAAAACGCACAAAAACGCACAAAACGCACAAAGCAAAAATGCCAAAGTTTTGTAAAACAATAATTTTTTTTTTAACTCTGTAAAATTACCTAGTACAGTTTTATCTCAGCTTTAATTTGGTACCATTTTTGTTAAATTTGGACCAAAACTGAATGAGCTAGGATACTTTTACAAAAAACGCACAAAAACGCACAAAAACGCACAAAAGCAAAAATGCCAAAGTTTTGTAAAACAATAATTTTTTTTTTAACTCTGTTAAAATTACCTAGTACAGTTTTATCTCAGCTTTAATTTGGTACCATTTTTGTTAAATTTGGACCAAAACTGAATGAGCTAGGATACTTTTACAAAAAACGCACAAAAACGCACAAAAACGCACAAAAGCAAAAATGCCAAAGTTTTGTAAAACAATAATTTTTTTTTTAACTCTGTAAAATTACCTAGTACAGTTTTATCTCAGCTTTAATTTGGTACCATTTTTGTTCAATTTGGACCAAAACTGAATGAGCTAGGATACTTTTACAAAAAACGCACAAAACGCACAAAACGCACAAAAGCAAAATGCCAAAGTTTTGTAAAACACTAATTTTTTTTTTAACTCTGTTAAAATTACCTAGTACAGTTTTATCTCAGCTTTAATTTGGTACCATTTTTGTTAAATTTGGACCAAAACTGAATGAGCTAGGATACTTTTACAAAAAACGCACAAAAACGCACAAAAACGCACCAAAGCAAAAATGCCAAAGTTTTGTAAAACAATAATTTTTTTTTTAACTCTGTAAAAATTACCTAGTACAGTTTTATCTCAGCTTTAATTTGGTACCATTTTTGTTAAATTTGGACCAAAACTGAATGAGCTAGGATACTTTTACAAAAAACGCACAAAAACGCACAAAAACGCACAAAAGCAAAAATGCCAAAGTTTTGTAAAACAATAATTTTTTTTTTAACTCTGTTAAAATTACCTAGTACAGTTTTATCTCAGCTTTAATTTGGTACCATTTTTGTTAAATTTGGACCAAAACTGAATGAGCTAGGATACTTTTACAAAAAACGCACAAAAACGCACAAAAACGCACAAAAGCAAAAATGCCAAAGTTTTGTAAAACAATAATTTTTTTTTTAACTCTGTTAAAATTACCTAGTACAGTTTTATCTCAGCTTTAATTTGGTACCATTTTTGTTCAATTTGGACCAAAACTGAATGAGCTAGGATACTTTTACAAAAAACGCACAAAAACGCACAAAAACGCACAAAAGCAAAAATGCCAAAGTTTTGTAAAACAATAATTTTTTTTTTAACTCTGTAAAATTACCTAGTACAGTTTTATCTCAGCTTTAATTTGGTACCATTTTTGTTAAATTTGGACCAAAACTGAATGAGCTAGGATACTTTTACAAAAAACGCACAAAAACGCACAAAAACGCACAAAAGCAAAAATGCCAAAGTTTTGTAAAACAATAATTTTTTTTTTAACTCTGTAAAATTACCTAGTACAGTTTTATCTCAGCTTTAATTTGGTACCATTTTTGTTAAATTTGGACCAAAACTGAATGAGCTAGGATACTTTTACAAAAAACGCACAAAAACGCACAAAAACGCACAAAAGCAAAAATGCCAAAGTTTTGTAAAACACTAATTTTTTTTTTAACTCTGTTAAAATTACCTAGTACAGTTTTATCTCAGCTTTAATTTGGTACCATTTTTGTTAAATTTGGACCAAAACTGAATGAGCTAGGATACTTTTACAAAAAACGCACAAAAACGCACAAAAACGCACAAAAGCAAAAATGCCAAAGTTTTGTAAAACAATAATTTTTTTTTTAACTCTGTTAAAATTACCTAGTACAGTTTTATCTCAGCTTTAATTTGGTACCATTTTTGTTCAATTTGGACCAAAACTGAATGAGCTAGGATACTTTTACAAAAAACGCACAAAAACGCACAAAAACGCACAAAGCAAAAATGCCAAAGTTTTGTAAAACAATAATTTTTTTTTTAACTCTGTAAAATTACCTAGTACAGTTTTATCTCAGCTTTAATTTGGTACCATTTTTGTTAAATTTGGACCAAAACTGAATGAGCTAGGATACTTTTACAAAAAACGCACAAAAACGCACAAAAACGCACAAAAGCAAAAATGCCAAAGTTTTGTAAAACAATAATTTTTTTTTTAACTCTGTAAAATTACCTAGTACAGTTTTATCTCAGCTTTAATTTGGTACCATTTTTGTTAAATTTGGACCAAAACTGAATGAGCTAGGATACTTTTACAAAAAACGCACAAAAACGCACAAAAGCAAAAATGCCAAAGTTTTGTAAAACAATAATTTTTTTTTTAACTCTGTTAAAATTACCTAGTACAGTTTTATCTCAGCTTTAATTTGGTACCATTTTTGTTCAATTTGGACCAAAACTGAATGAGCTAGGATACTTTTACAAAAAACGCACAAAAACGCACAAAACGCACAAAAGCAAAAATGCCAAAGTTTTGTAAAACACTAATTTTTTTTTTTAACTCTGTTAAAATTACCTAGTACAGTTTTATCTCAGCTTTAATTTGGTACCATTTTTGTTCAATTTGGACCAAAACTGAATGAGCTAGGATACTTTTACAAAAACGCACAAAACGCACAAAAACGCACAAAAGCAAAAATGCCAAAGTTTTGTAAAACAATAATTTTTTTTTTAACTCTGTAAAATTACCTAGTACAGTTTTATCTCAGCTTTAATTTGGTACCATTTTTGTTCAATTTGGACCAAAACTGAATGAGCTAGGATACTTTTACAAAACAAACGCACAAAACAAATTAGCTCTAGTGCTAAGTAATAATTAGCAAGCCTATTTGAACAACAAAAACTAACATTAAAAACTTTAGCTTGAGTGTTTTATATGTAAACTCATTTGTATAATACAAAAATTTTAAAATTTGCTTAAGTTCTGGTTTCGCACCTCCAGAGGATGTCATTGGTTTTTTTAACAAAATAAAAGATGGAAAAATGCATGAAAAAGTGGATGATAAAGATTACCGATATTTTTTAAAGCCAAGATATGCTATCGATCTATGGGATATTTTTGGTAGTTTTAAAGAAACGAGAAGCTGCCCAGAACAAACAATTTTACCGAAACTTGACATAATGCCATTAGTAAAATGTATTCAAAAGAGAATTTTGCATAATATAGCAAAAATTTGTCAGCAATTTCAGATTCTTAGAGAAAAACTTGCTGAATTAAACTTGCTAAAAATTTTTTTAATGCTAAAATAAACTGCTAATTTAATAGTTTTTTTTTTACTCTTGCTAATTTGAATATGCTAATTTAAGCATTGCTCAAATAAATCGCTCCCACAAAAACGCACAAAAACGCACAAAAGCAAAAATGCCAAAGTTTTGTAAAACAATAATTTTTTTTTTAACTCTGTAAAAATTACCTAGTACAGTTTTATCTCAGCTTTAATTTAGTACCATTTTTGTTCAATTTGGACCAAAACTGAATGAGCTAGGATACTTTTACAAAAAACGCACAAAAACGCACAAAAACGCACAAAAGCAAAAATGCTAAAGTTTTGTAAAACAATAATTTTTTTTTTAACTCTGTAATAATTACCTAGTACAGTTTTATCTCAGCTTTAATTTGGTACCATTTTTGTTCAATTTGGACCAAAACTGAATGAGCTAGGATACTTTTACAAAAAACGCACAAAAATGCACAAAAACGCACAAAAGCAAAAATGCCAAAGTTTTGTAAAACAATAATTTTTTTTTTAACTCTGTAAAAATTACCTAGTACAGTTTTATCTCAGCTTTAATTTGGTACCATTTTTGTTCAATTTGGACCAAAACTGAATGAGCTAGGATACTTTTACAAAAACGCACAAAACGCACAAAACGCACAAAAGCAAAAATGCCAAAGTTTTGTAAAACACTAATTTTTTTTTTAACTCTGTTAAAATTACCTAGTACAGTTTTATCTCAGCTTTAATTTGGTACCATTTTTGTTCAATTTGGACCAAAACTGAATGAGCTAGGATACTTTTACAAAAAACGCACAAAAACGCACAAAAACGCACAAAAGCAAAAATGCCAAAGTTTTGTAAAACAATAATTTTTTTTTTAACTCTGTAAAATTACCTAGTACAGTTTTATCTCAGCTTTAATTTGGTACCATTTTTGTTAAATTTGGACCAAAACTGAATGAGCTAGGATACTTTTACAAAAAACGCACAAAAACGCACAAAAACGCACAAAAGCAAAAATGCCAAAGTTTTGTAAAACAATAATTTTTTTTTTAACTCTGTAAAAATTACCTAGTACAGTTTTATCTCAGCTTTAATTTGGTACCATTTTTGTTCAATTTGGACCAAAACTGAATGAGCTAGGATACTTTTACAAAAAACGCACAAAAACGCACAAAACGCACAAAGCAAAAATGCCAAAGTTTTGTAAAACAATAATTTTTTTTTTAACTCTGTAAAATTACCTAGTACAGTTTTATCTCAGCTTTAATTTGGTACCATTTTTGTTCAATTTGGACCAAAACTGAATGAGCTAGGATACTTTTACAAAAAACGCACAAAAACGCACAAAAACGCACAAAAGCAAAAATGCCAAAGTTTTGTAAAACAATAATTTTTTTTTTAACTCTGTAAAATTACCTAGTACAGTTTTATCTCAGCTTTAATTTGGTACCATTTTTGTTCAATTTGGACCAAAACTGAATGAGCTAGGATACTTTTACAAAAAACGCACAAAACGCACAAAAACGCACAAAAGCAAAAATGCCAAAGTTTTGTAAAACAATAATTTTTTTTTTAACTCTGTAAAAATTACCTAGTACAGTTTTATCTCAGCTTTAATTTGGTACCATTTTTGTTCAATTTGGACCAAAACTGAATGAGCTAGGATACTTTTACAAAAAACGCACAAAAACGCACAAAACGCACAAAGCAAAAATGCCAAAGTTTTGTAAAACAATAATTTTTTTTTTAACTCTAATAAATTACCTAGTACAGTTTTATCTCAGCTTTAATTTGGTACCATTTTTGTTCAATTTGGACCAAAACTGAATGAGCTAGGATACTTTTACAAAAAACGCACAAAAACGCACAAAAACGCACAAAAGCAAAAATGCCAAAGTTTTGTAAAACAATAATTTTTTTTTTAACTCTGTAAAAATTACCTAGTACAGTTTTATCTCAGCTTTAATTTGGTACCATTTTTGTTCAATTAGGACCAAAACTGAATGAGCTAGGATACTTTTACAAAAAACGCACAATAACGCACAAAAGCAAAAATGCCAAAGTTTTGTAAAACACTAATTTTTTTTTTAACTCTGTTAAAATTACCTAGTACAGTTTTATCTCAGCTTTAATTTGGTACCATTTTTGTTCAATTTGGACCAAAACTGAATGAGCTAGGATACTTTTACAAAAAACGCACAAAAACGCACAAAAACGCACAAAAGCAAAAATGCCAAAGTTTTGTAAAACAATAATTTTTTTTTTAACTCTGTAAAAATTACCTAGTACAGTTTTATCTCAGCTTTAATTTGGTACCATTTTTGTTAAATTTGGACCAAAACTGAATGAGCTAGGATACTTTTACAAAAAACGCACAAAAACGCACAAAACGCACCAAAGCAAAAATGCCAAAGTTTTGTAAAACAATAATTTTTTTTTTAACTCTAATAAAATTACCTAGTACAGTTTTATCTCAGCTTTAATTTGGTACCATTTTTGTTCAATTTGGACCAAAACTGAATGAGCTAGGATACTTTTACAAAAAACGCACAAAAATGCACAAAAACGCACAAAAGCAAAAATGCCAAAGTTTTGTAAAACAATAATTTTTTTTTTAACTCTGTTAAAATTACCTAGTACAGTTTTATCTCAGCTTTAATTTGGTACCATTTTTGTTCAATTTGGACCAAAACTGAATGAGCTAGGATACTTTTACAAAAAACGCACAAAACGCACAAAACGCACAAAAGCAAAATGCCAAAGTTTTGTAAAACACTAATTTTTTTTTTAACTCTGTTAAAATTACCTAGTACAGTTTTATCTCAGCTTTAATTTGGTACCATTTTTGTTCAATTTGGACCAAAACTGAATGAGCTAGGATACTTTTACAAAAAACGCACAAAAACGCACAAAAACGCACAAAAGCAAAAATGCCAAAGTTTTGTAAAACAATAATTTTTTTTTTAACTCTGTAAAAATTACCTAGTACAGTTTTATCTCAGCTTTAATTTGGTACCATTTTTGTTAAATTTGGACCAAAACTGAATGAGCTAGGATACTTTTACAAAAAACGCACAAAAACGCACAAAACGCACAAAGCAAAAATGCCAAAGTTTTGTAAAACAATAATTTTTTTTTTAACTCTGTAAAATTACCTAGTACAGTTTTATCTCAGCTTTAATTTGGTACCATTTTTGTTCAATTTGGACCAAAACTGAATGAGCTAGGATACTTTTACAAAAAACGCACAAAAACGCACAAAAACGCACAAAAGCAAAAATGCCAAAGTTTTGTAAAACAATAATTTTTTTTTTAACTCTGTAAAAATTACCTAGTACAGTTTTATCTCAGCTTTAATTTGGTACCATTTTTGTTCAATTTGGACCAAAACTGAATGAGCTAGGATACTTTTACAAAAAACGCACAAAACGCACAAAACGCACAAAAGCAAAATGCCAAAGTTTTGTAAAACACTAATTTTTTTTTTAACTCTGTTAAAATTACCTAGTACAGTTTTATCTCAGCTTTAATTTGGTACCATTTTTGTTCAATTTGGACCAAAACTGAATGAGCTAGGATACTTTTACAAAAAACGCACAAAAACGCACAAAAACGCACAAAAGCAAAAATGCCAAAGTTTTGTAAAACAATAATTTTTTTTTTAACTCTGTAAAAATTACCTAGTACAGTTTTATCTCAGCTTTAATTTGGTACCATTTTTGTTCAATTTGGACCAAAACTGAATGAGCTAGGATACTTTTACAAAAAACGCACAAAACGCACAAAACGCACAAAAGCAAAATGCCAAAGTTTTGTAAAACAATAATTTTTTTTTTAACTCTGTAAAAATTACCTAGTACAGTTTTATCTCAGCTTTAATTTGGTACCATTTTTGTTCAATTTGGACCAAAACTGAATGAGCTAGGATACTTTTACAAAAAACGCACAAAAACGCACAAAAACGCACAAAAGCAAAAATGCCAAAGTTTTGTAAAACAATAATTTTTTTTTTAACTCTGTTAAAATTACCTAGTACAGTTTTATCTCAGCTTTAATTTGGTACCATTTTTGTTCAATTTGGACCAAAACTGAATGAGCTAGGATACTTTTACAAAAAACGCACAAAAACGCACAAAAACGCACAAAAGCAAAAATGCCAAAGTTTTGTAAAACAATAATTTTTTTTTTAACTCTGTAAAATTACCTAGTACAGTTTTATCTCAGCTTTAATTTGGTACCATTTTTGTTAAATTTGGACCAAAACTGAATGAGCTAGGATACTTTTACTAAAAAACGCACAAAAACGCACAAAAACGCACAAAAGCAAAAATGCCAAAGTTTTGTAAAACAATAATTTTTTTTTTAACTCTGTAAAAATTACCTAGTACAGTTTTATCTCAGCTTTAATTTGGTACCATTTTTGTTAATTTGGACCAAAACTGAATGAGCTAGGATACTTTTACAAAAAACGCACAAAAACGCACAAAAACGCACAAAAGCAAAAATGCCAAAGTTTTGTAAAACAATAATTTTTTTTTTAACTCTGTTAAAATTACCTAGTACAGTTTTATCTCAGCTTTAATTTGGTACCATTTTTGTTCAATTTGGACCAAAACTGAATGAGCTAGGATACTTTTACAAAAAACGCACATAAAACGCACAAAAACGCACAAAAGCAAAAATGCCAAAGTTTTGTAAAACACTAATTTTTTTTTTAACTCTGTTAAAATTACCTAGTACAGTTTTATCTCAGCTTTAATTTGGTACCATTTTTGTTCAATTTGGACCAAAACTGAATGAGCTAGGATACTTTTACAAAAAACGCACAAAAACGCACAAAAACGCACAAAAGCAAAAATGCCAAAGTTTTGTAAAACAATAATTTTTTTTTTAACTCTGTAAAATTACCTAGTACAGTTTTATCTCAGCTTTAATTTGGTACCATTTTTGTTCAATTTGGACCAAAACTGAATGAGCTAGGATACTTTTCTAAAAAACGCTCAAAACGCACAAAAACGCACAAAAACGCACAAAAGCAAAAATGCCAAAGTTTTGTAAAACAATAATTTTTTTTTTAACTCTGTTAAAATTACCTAGTACAGTTTTATCTCAGCTTTAATTTGGTACCATTTTTGTTCAATTTGGACCAAAACTGAATGAGCTAGGATACTTTTACAAAAAACGCACAAAAACGCACAAAAACGCACAAAAGCAAAAATGCCAAAGTTTTGTAAAACAATAATTTTTTTTTTAACTCTGTAAAATTACCTAGTACAGTTTTATCTCAGCTTTAATTTGGTACCATTTTTGTTCAATTTGGACCAAAACTGAATGAGCTAGGATACTTTTACAAAAAACGCACAAAAACGCACAAAAACGCACAAAAGCAAAAATGCCAAAGTTTTGTAAAACAATAATTTTTTTTTTAACTCTGTAAAAATTACCTAGTACAGTTTTATCTCAGCTTTAATTTGGTACCATTTTTGTTAAATTTGGACCAAAACTGAATGAGCTAGGATACTTTTTACAAAACGCTCAAAACGCACAAAAACGCACAAAAACGCACAAAAGCAAAAATGCCAAAGTTTTGTAAAACAATAATTTTTTTTTTAACTCTGTTAAAATAACCTAGTACAGTTTTATCTCAGCTTTAATTTGGTACCATTTTTGTTCAATTTGGACCAAAACTGAATGAGCTAGGATACTTTTACAAAAAACGCACAAAAACGCACAAAAACAGCACAAAAGCAAAAATGCCAAAGTTTTGTAAAACAATAATTTTTTTTTTAACTCTGTAAAATTACCTAGTACAGTTTTATCTCAGCTTTAATTTGGTACCATTTTTGTTCAATTTGGACCAAAACTGAATGAGCTAGGATACTTTTACAAAAAACGCACAAAAACGCACAAAAACGCACAAAAGCAAAAATGCCAAAGTTTTGTAAAACAATAATTTTTTTTTAACTCTGTAAAAATTACCTAGTACAGTTTTATCTCAGCTTTAATTTGGTACCATTTTTGTTCAATTTGGACCAAAACTGAATGAGCTAGGATACTTTTACAAAAAACGCACAAAAACGCACAAAAACGCACAAAAGCAAAAATGCCAAAGTTTTGTAAAACACTAATTTTTTTTTTAACTCTGTTAAAATTACCTAGTACAGTTTTATCTCAGCTTTAATTTGGTACCATTTTTGTTCAATTTGGACCAAAACTGAATGAGCTAGGATACTTTTACAAAAAACGCACAAAAACGCACAAAAACGCACAAAAGCAAAAATGCCAAAGTTTTGTAAAACAATAATTTTTTTTTTAACTCTGTAAAAATTACCTAGTACAGTTTTATCTCAGCTTTAATTTGGTACCATTTTTGTTAAATTTGGACCAAAACTGAATGAGCTAGGATACTTTTACAAAAAACGCACAAAAACGCACAAAAACGCACAAAAGCAAAAATGCCAAAGTTTTGTAAAACAATAATTTTTTTTTAACTCTGTTAAAATTACCTAGTACAGTTTTATCTCAGCTTTAATTTGGTACCATTTTTGTTCAATTTGGACCAAAACTGAATGAGCTAGGATACTTTTACAAAAAACGCACAAAAACGCACAAAAACGCACAAAAGCAAAAATGCCAAAGTTTTGTAAAACAATAATTTTTTTTTTAACTCTGTTAAAATTACCTAGTACAGTTTTATCTCAGCTTTAATTTGGTACCATTTTTGTTCAATTTGGACCAAAACTGAATGAGCTAGGATACTTTTACAAAAAACGCACAAAAACGCACAAAAGCAAAAATGCCAAAGTTTTGTAAAACAATAATTTTTTTTTTAACTCTGTTAAAATTACCTAGTACAGTTTTATCTCAGCTTTAATTTGGTACCATTTTTGTTCAATTTGGACCAAAACTGAATGAGCTAGGATACTTTTACAAAAAACGCACATAAACGCACAAAAACGCACAAAGCAAAAATGCCAAAGTTTTGTAAAACACTAATTTTTTTTTTAACTCTGTAAAAATTACCTAGTACAGTTTTATCTCAGCTTTAATTTGGTACCATTTTTGTTCAATTTGGACTAAAACTGAATGAGCTAGGATACTTTTACAAAAAACGCACATAAACGCACAAAAACGCACAAAAGCAAAAATGCCAAAGTTTTGTAAAACACTAATTTTTTTTTTAACTCTGTTAAAATTACCTAGTACAGTTTTATCTCAGCTTTAATTTGGTACCATTTTTGTTCAATTTGGACCAAAACTGAATGAGCTAGGATACTTTTACAAAAAACGCACAAAAACGCACAAAAGCAAAAATGCCAAAGTTTTGTAAAACAATAATTTTTTTTTAACTCTGTAAAAATTACCTAGTACAGTTTTATCTCAGCTTTAATTTGGTACCATTTTTGTTCAATTTGGACCAAAACTGAATGAGCTAGGATACTTTTACAAAAAACGCACAAAAACGCACAAAAACGCACAAAAGATAAAATGCCAAAGTTTTGTAAAACAATAATTTTTTTTTTAACTCTGTAAAAATTACCTAGTACAGTTTTATCTCAGCTTTAATTTGGTACCATTTTTGTTCAATTTGGACCAAAACTGAATGAGCTAGGATACTTTTACAAAAAACGCACAAAAACGCACAAAAACGCACAAAAGCAAAAATGCCAAAGTTTTGTAAAACAATAATTTTTTTTTTAACTCTGTAAAATTACCTAGTACAGTTTTATCTCAGCTTTAATTTGGTACCATTTTTGTTCAATTTGGACCAAAACTGAATGAGCTAGGATACTTTTACAAAAAACGCACAAAAACGCACAAAACGCACAAAAGCAAAAATGCCAAAGTTTTGTAAAACAATAATTTTTTTTTTAACTCTGTTAAAATTACCTAGTACAGTTTTATCTCAGCTTTAATTTGGTACCATTTTTGTTCAATTTGGACCAAAACTGAATGAGCTAGGATACTTTTACAAAAAACGCACAAAAACGCACAAAAACGCACAAAAGCAAAATGCCAAAGTTTTGTAAAACACTAATTTTTTTTTTAACTCTGTTAAAATTACCTAGTACAGTTTTATCTCAGCTTTAATTTGGTACCATTTTTGTTCAATTTGGACCAAAACTGAATGAGCTAGGATACTTTTACAAAAAACGCACAAAAACGCACAAAACGCACAAAAGCAAAATGCCAAAGTTTTGTAAAACACTAATTTTTTTTTTAACTCTGTTAAAATTACCTAGTACAGTTTTATCTCAGCTTTAATTTGGTACCATTTTTGTTCAATTTGGACCAAAACTGAATGAGCTAGGATACTTTTACAAAAAACGCACAAAACGCACAAAACGCACAAAAGCAAAAATGCCAAAGTTTTGTAAAACACTAATTTTTTTTTTAACTCTGTTAAAATTACCTAGTACAGTTTTATCTCAGCTTTAATTTGGTACCATTTTTGTTCAATTTGGACCAAAACTGAATGAGCTAGGATACTTTTACAAAAAACGCACAAAAACGCACAAAAACGCACTAAAGCAAAAATGCCAAAGTTTTGTAAAACACTAATTTTTTTTTAACTCTGTAAAAATTACCTAGTACAGTTTTATCTCAGCTTTAATTTGGTACCATTTTTGTTCAATTTGGACCAAAACTGAATGAGCTAGGATACTTTTACAAAAAACGCACAAAACGCACAAAACGCACAAAAGCAAAATGCCAAAGTTTTGTAAAACACTAATTTTTTTTTAACTCTGTAAAATTACCTAGTACAGTTTTATCTCAGCTTTAATTTGGTACCATTTTTGTTCAATTTGGACCAAAACTGAATGAGCTAGGATACTTTTACAAAAAACGCACAAAAACGCACAAAAACGCACAAAAGCAAAAATGCCAAAGTTTTGTAAAACACTAATTTTTTTTTTAACTCTGTTAAAATTACCTAGTACAGTTTTATCTCAGCTTTAATTTGGTACCATTTTTGTTCAATTTGGACCAAAACTGAATGAGCTAGGATACTTTTACAAAAAACGCACAAAAACGCACAAAAACGCACAAAAGCAAAAATGCCAAAGTTTTGTAAAACAATAATTTTTTTTTTAACTCTGTAAAATTACCTAGTACAGTTTTATCTCAGCTTTAATTTGGTACCATTTTTGTTCAATTTGGACCAAAACTGAATGAGCTAGGATACTTTTACAAAAAACGCACAAAAACGCACAAAAACGCACAAAAGCAAAATGCCAAAGTTTTGTAAAACACTAATTTTTTTTTTAACTCTGTAAAAATTACCTAGTACAGTTTTAATCTCAGCTTTAATTTGGTACCATTTTTGTTCAATTTGGACCAAAACTGAATGAGCTAGGATACTTTTACAAAAAACGCACAAAACGCACAAAAACGCACAAAAGCAAAAATGCCAAAGTTTTGTAAAACACTAATTTTTTTTTTAACTCTGTTAAAATTACCTAGTACAGTTTTATCTCAGCTTTAATTTGGTACCATTTTTGTTCAATTTGGACCAAAACTGAATGAGCTAGGATACTTTTACAAAAAACGCACAAAAACGCACAAAAACGCACAAAAGCAAAAATGCCAAAGTTTTGTAAAACAATAATTTTTTTTTTAACTCTGTAAAAATTACCTAGTACAGTTTTATCTCAGCTTTAATTTGGTACCATTTTTGTTCAATTTGGACCAAAACTGAATGAGCTAGGATACTTTTTCTAAAAAACGCACAAAAACGCACAAAACGCACAAAACGCACAAAAGCAAAATGCCAAAGTTTTGTAAAACAAAATTTTTTTTTTAACTCTGTAAAAATTACCTAGTACAGTTTTATCTCAGCTTTAATTTGGTACCATTTTTGTTCAATTTGGACCAAAACTGAATGAGCTAGGATACTTTTACAAAAAACGCACAAAAACGCACAAAAACGCACAAAAGCAAAAATGCCAAAGTTTTGTAAAACAATAATTTTTTTTTTAAATTCTGTTAAAATTACCTAGTACAGATTTAACTCAGCTTTAATTTGGTACCATTTTTGTTCAATTTGGACCAAAACTGAATGAGCTAGGATACTTTTACAAAAAACGCACAAAAGCAAAAATGCCAAAGTTTTGTAAAACACTAATTTTTTTTTTAACTCTGTAAAAATTACCTAGTACAGTTTTATCTCAGCTTTAATTTGGTACCATTTTTGTTAAATTTGGACCAAAACTGAATGAGCTAAGATACTTTTACAAAAAACGCGTTTTTGTGCGTTTCCTAGCTCATTCAGTTTTGGTCTAAATTGAACAAAAATGGTACCAAATTAAAGCTGAGATAAAACTGTACTAGGTTATTTTTACAGAGTTAAAAAAAAAATTAGTGTTTTACAAAACTTTGGCATTTTTGCTTTTGTGCGTTTTTGTGCGTTTTTGTGCGTTTTTTGTAAAAGTATCCTAGCTCATTCAGTTTGGTCCTAATTTAACAAAAATGGTACCAAATTAAAGCTGAGATAAAACTGTACTAGGTAATTTTAACAGAGTTAAAAAAAAAATTATTGTTTTACAAAACTTTGGCATTTTTGCTTTTGTGCGTTTTTGTGCGTTTTTGTGCGTTTTTGTGCGTTTTTTAGAAAAAGTATCCTAGCTCATTCAGTTTTGGTCCAAATTGAACAAAAATGGTACCAAATTAAAGCTGAGATAAAACTGTACTAGGTAATTTTAACAGAGTTAAAAAAAAATTATTGTTTTACAAAACTTTGGCATTTTTGCTTTTGTGCGTTTTTGTGCGTTTTTGTGCGTTTTTGTGCGTTTTTTAGAAAAAGTATCCTAGCTCATTCAGTTTTGGTCCAAATTTAACAAAAATGGTACCAAATTAAAGCTGAGATAAAACTGTACTAGGTAATTTTAACAGAGTTAAAAAAAAAATTATTGTTTTACAAAACGTTGGCATTTTTGCTTTTGTGCGTTTTTGTGCGTTTTTGTGCGTTTTTGTGCGTTTTTTAGAAAAAGTATCCTAGCTCATTCAGTTTTGGTCCAAATTTAATAAAAATGGTACCAAATTAAAGCTGAGATAAAAGAGTACTAGGTAATTTTAACGGAGTTAAAAAAAAAATTTTTGTTTTACAAAACTTTGGCATTTTTGCTTTTGTGCGTTTTTGTGCGTTTTTGTGCGTTTTTGTGCGTTTTTTGTAAAAGTATCCTAGCTCATTCAGTTTTGGTCCAAATTGAACAAAAATGGTACCAAATTAAAGCTGAGATAAAACTGGACTAGGTAGTTTTAACAGAGTTAAAAAAAAATTAGTGTTTTACAAAACTTTGGCATTTTGCTTTTGTGCGTTTTTGTGCGTTTTTGTGCGTTTTTTGTAAAAGTATCCTAGCTCATTCAGTTTTGGTCCAAATTTAACAAAAATGGTACCAAATTAAAGCTGAGATAAAACTGTACTAGGTAATTTTAACAGAGTTAAAAAAAAAATTATTGTTTTACAAAACTTTGGCATTTTTAGTTTTGTGCGTTTTTGTGCGTTTTTGTGCGTTTTTGTGCGTTTTTTGTAAAAGTATCCTAGCTCATTCAGTTTTGGTCCTAATTTAACAAAAATGGTACCAAATTAAAGCTGAGATAAAAGTGTACTAGGTAATTTTAACGGAGTTAAAAAAAAAATTATTGTTTTACAAAACTTTGGCATTTTTGCTTTTGTGCGTTTTTGTGCGTTTTTGTGCGTTTTTTGTAAAAGTATCCTAGCTCATTCAGTTTTGGTCCAAATTGAACAAAAATGGTACCAAATTAAAGCTGAGATAAAACTGGACTAGGTAATTTTAACAGAGTTAAAAAAAAAATTAGTGTTTTACAAAACTTTGGCATTTTTGCTTTTGTGCGTTTTTGTGCGTTTTTGTGCGTTTTTTGTAAAAGTATCCTAGCTCATTCAGTTTTGGTCCAAATTTAACAAAAATGGTACCAAATTAAAGCTGAGATAAAACTGTACTAGGTAATTTTAACAGAGTTAAAAAAAAAATTATTGTTTTACAAAACTTTGGCATTTTTGCTTTTGTGCGTTTTTGTGCGTTTTTGTGCGTTTTTTGTAAAAGAATCCTAGCTCATTCAGTTTTGGTCCAAATTTAACAAAAATGGTACCAAATTAAAGCTGAGATAAAACTGTACTAGGTAATTTTAACAGAGTTAAAAAAAAAATTATTGTTTTACTAAACTTTGGCATTTTTGCTTTTGTGCGTTTTTGTGCGTTTTTGCGCGTTTTTGTGCGTTTTTTGTAAAAGTATCCTAGCTCATTCAGTTTTGGTCCAAATTGAACAAAAATGGTACCAAATTAAAGCTGAGATAAAACTGGACTAGGTAATTTTAACAGAGTTAAAAAAAAAATTAGTGTTTTACAAAACTTTGGCATTTTTGCTTTTGTGCGTTTTTGTGCGTTTTGTGCGTTTTTTGTAAAAGTATCCTAGCTCATTCAGTTTTGGTCCAAATTTAACAAAAATGGTACCAAATTAAAGCTGAGATAAAACTGTACTAGGTAATTTTAACAGAGTTAAAAAAAAAATTATTGTTTTACAAAACTTTGGCATTTTTGCTTTTGTGCGTTTTTGTGCGTTTTTGTGCGTTTTTTGTAAAAGAATCCTAGCTCATTCAGTTTTGGTCCAAATTTAACAAAAATGGTACCAAATTAAAGCTGAGATAAAACTGTACTAGGTAATTTTAACAGAGTTAAAAAAAAAATTATTGTTTTACTAAACTTTGGCATTTTTGCTTTTGTGCGTTTTTGTGCGTTTTTGTGCGTTTTTGTGCGTTTTTTAGAAAAAGTATCCTAGCTCATTCAGT